>WBNM01012601.1:0-108501 GCA_013399055.1 Ramphastos sulfuratus | reverse complement strand
GGACAGCCCGATCTAGTGTGAGGCATCCCTGTCCATGGCCGGGTGGTTGGAGCTAGATGATCCTTGAAGTCCCTTCCAGTCCTGACAATTCTGTGATTCTATGAAAAAGGATTACTGCCTTTGTGAGAAGAAGAATTTCAGGTGCCAAGATTCGGTTATAGAGAGGCTTGACCTACAATCCATGTGCCAAATTAGCACCTCTGAATGTTTTGAACCCAGAAATTCAGGCAGGCAAACCCAAAAATTGTTAGTTGTGCCATAAGCATATATGAGCAAGTGTAAGCTTATACAGTGTTCTCAGATGAAGCTCAGGGTTATTTGTATCACATTTTAAGGTCAGACTGCTGTCCAATAGAGAGCCAGGATGCAAGCGCTCATTCTCACTAAGCTGATTTGATGGAGAGTGATTACTGGAAAGCGGGGCACAGGGGATGCGGCTCCACCCTTGGATCCTCACACGCTCCCCTAGATCTGTAACCCCATGGTCAGCCTGTTCAGAGATCCATCTGGTCAAATGTAAACAAAGGATCAGATCCCTGTGAGCTCCCTGTTTTCTGTCTGCACAGCTCCTTGAACAAGGAGCTAAATAATAAATAGGTTTAATGCCCTCAAAACACAACCTTCTCAAGCTCCTGTTGTAATACATGTGGAGCACATCCTCAAGAATGGAGCAGCAGTAAGAAATGCTAAACAGGCAAAGCTTGGATTTTAGGATTTAGCACAAGTACTTAACGCTGAAGCATCTTCCATGTCCTAAATCAGATTCTGTCAGATCAGGGCTGGGGATTTTTCAAGACTGAGCCACCCAACACAAAATTACTGTGCTGGTGCCTGCATTGCGACTGCAGTCTGGTCTAATGACTGAGAGACAGCTCTGTATTTTTAAGAGCATAAAATAAAATCTTACTGAGTCAGACAAGCTATTGTCTAGTCCTGTAACTTCTCTCCAGCGGCTGAATGAATACCTGCTATCAGTAAACACACAATTTGCAATGATTTCAAGAGTGTAAGAACTTTGAAAAATAAATCTCAGGTAGAAAGAGCTAAGATGGGCCCCAGTTTCATCAGAAAAAAATGACACAAGTTCATATGAACAACGTTTAAGCAGGTTCTCTCCAGAACTGGCTATATTGGATGAGTGTAATCACAAAGAAATGGAATAAAGAATCTCAGAGGAACTCCCAGTGGCACTGCTTGTGTTGAAGGTGGGTCTGTGAAGAAGGTGGTCTTACAGCACCTTTGGACAGTGCTTAAGTAAAACAAAAAACTAAAACATCGTTCTCCTAAAATCTAAAGGTTCTTCTGATCTCTGTCTAGTTGAAGGATGTATAGTCCTAACTGACTTCTCCATTTCCCACTGAATAGCAAGGGTATCTGTGGTGGGTCTTCCATTGATAAGTGCGGAAATACCAAAGTCTCATTCTTGAATGAAACATCACAGTTTGTAATCATGGCTCTGACTGTACCAGGAATTACAACAAAAACATGACAGTCATTGCAGGTAGAATTGCTTGCTTGCTGCTCTACTGTTCGGCAGAGGGTTTCTTCTTCAGATCCAGCCATATCAATGACTTCTATATATGTGTCTCTCTTCTTGATATTAAGCAGAGACCTAGGAGGCATGTAGGTGTGAGCAAAGAGCAGAGTATAGTGTCTTGTATGGTTCAAGGACTCTGGAGAATGCAGAAGTTGCTCCAAGTGAAATAAACATGGTATCACTCCTCCTTGGTGTAAACACCCAAATAGCAAAGCCCCTAGGACATTGAAAATAACAATGACATGTTTCCACTTCACATCTCTGTGCTGTGATGTGCTGAACAGGACCAATGGCAAGATGAGAGGAATGAGAAAGCGAGGTTCTTGGTGGCTGAATAGGGAGAGAAATGCCAAAGGAACAAAATAAAACAGCAGTAATGTTGGATTGCCCTCAGAAAGCACTAATAGCCCAGATGACCCCTGGCAATGTGATCTTGCCCATATTAAATGATGGATATATTTCTTTAACATTTTAAAACCAGCACCAATGGCCAAAATATGTAAGATCCCAAAGAGCATTACTCCATTGACCGCAAAATGCGTGACTCTTGGGTGACTTCCGTGCAGAGCAAGATTATGAGGATTAAGATTATATCTGAGGAAATTGAAAGGGGTTACTATAATTTTCTCATTTAATTGACCTAGCACATTGAATAGGCTGCCCTTTTTAATACTGTAGAGATTGTCTAAGTCCATGGAAGTAAAATAGAAGGTGTCGGCCATTATAAAAACAATGGCAGTAAAACATGCACATAGGACAAGCTTCAAAAAGTGGTTTATGACACTTTTAATGCTCTTCTGAGAGTTGGCAATTACACCTGCCCAGTAAAGCAGGGGCATTAGAGCAAATGCCAGAAAAGTTGGCCTGTTAAAAAACCCAGCAGTCGTTATAATACCTATAAGGGGGCTGCTTGTAGGCACTGCTAAGTTGCCGTCAGACTTTCTTGAGGAAACCAATACCATCAGAAGAGCAAAGAGAAGTCCTTCAAGTGTGTTGGTAAACGTTCTTGTATAAAACACCAGAGTGACATAGGATCCAGCAAGAAGTAGCAGTGCTTTCCATGGATCTGCTTCCCAGGAAGGTGCTAATCGATAAACACTGTAGTCGAGGATGAAAGAAGAGACTGTAAAGAGAAGGCGAGGGGATACAAGAAGGGTGTAGCTGTTGATGCAACTTGAACATAAGTCCAGCTGCTGCAAAGATTTGATCACCCAGTAGGTAACTCCAGACGTCATTAAAGGGAAAACAACAGTTCTGCAAGGAGAGGTGGAAAGGAATTCCCAAGGATAATAGACCTGTAGATTTAAAATATCTCCTATAGAAGAAGAAATAAAAACAAACATACATACATAATGTATTTTGTTTAGAGATACGCGTTAATATAAAACGCGTCAAGATAGATGCAGAGCAGTCCCTAAACTTTTAAGACTGGTGTCAACCTTTTACAAAGTACACTATTAAACAAAATTTTGAGAGAAAAAAGCCAAAAGCAAAACCAAAAAAAACGAGCAAAGCAAAAACACCCAAAACCCCAACTCTCATAGGGGGACACGGTTCGAGGCGCCACTTGCTGTGGATAGCACAGCAGAAACACACACCCTGAACCGCCGACACGCACCTGCCTTGCTCGCCAGAGCAGCTTTGTAAGGAAAGGGGAGCAGGGCGCACACTGCGGGGTTCGCGTTCTTGCGGAAATAACCGCCCGTTGCCATCCGCGCAGGCGGTGCGGGACAGATAGGCACCTACAAGGCGCGCAGCGAGGCGTTATCTCCCCCGCGGAGCCCGCGCTGCGGGGCTGCACGGGAAAACGCAGCCACAGTGTCTCCTCGCCCCGGGCGGATGGGAGCGACGGGACTGCCCCGGCACCCTCGCCCCGCTCAGGGAGCGCTCCCGCCGCTGCCCCTCTGAGGAATGGTGGCCGGGTCCCGGTGCCCCTCCGGGTCGGGCCGCCTCAGCCCTGCCCCTCCCAACAGCGCCCACCGTCTTACCTGCCATAACCTCGGGCGACTGGAAGAACTCGTCGGGATGCAGGTAGCCGGCCTGCGGCAGCAAGCACCAACCCGCCCGCAGCGCGGCCAGCAGCGCCCACAGCCCCTTAGCCCACATGCCGATGCCGGCGCCGGCCGAAGCCCCGCCCGCGCCGCACCGCCAGGGGGAGCGCTCCCACCGGCCGAGGCGCCGCAGCAGGAGCTCGGCGCGCATGCGCAGCGCCCTTCGCGCCGCGGCACTGACTTGCGCCCTACTGGTCCCGCACCGCCTGGCTCCGCCGCCCCGGGCAGCGTTCGACAGCTCAGTGGAGTTTATGGTGCATTTATCTCATAACTGACAAAAAAAAAACACCCAAAACAAACAAAACAAAAAAACCCAACAACAACAAAAAAAACCCCACAAAAAAACCAAACCAAAAAACCCAGAGATAAGGAAACAAGAGTAACCGCGTGGCCAACAATTGCGGGCTGGAGGGAGCGGCACCGCTGCTGCAGACACGACACAAAGATGAAGTGAAAGAGCAGGAGCCCACACTGAGTCTCTTGCCCTCCAAAGCAAGGGGAGCAAATGGGTGGCACAGAAGTGAGGGGCAAATGCTAACTGCCCACAAATAAGGGAAAATTAGTGGTGTAGCGATCAGGCTGAAGTCCACATACATTTTAATTCTCATGTTTATTTGTTATTTTCACTTATTTACATTATTACTATTATCATCAACTAGTTTTAACTTGGTTTGGGGTTTTTTTTTTGTAATTAAGCCGAACATCTTTTCATCCCAGGATCATGAGGCAGAAGCTGTGGTCAGGAGGATGCTGCCTGCCAGCAGCACAGCAACATTTGTTGTTATTGGAGCTATGGATAAAAATGAAAGCTGTGCTACAAGCCAGTAGATACCGAAACAGTTAATCCTAAGTGAACCAATCTGTTTCACTAACAGCAAATACAAGTTTCATGCAAGGGCACTCAAGATAACCCCACGTTAAAGGAGGACAGCCACAAGTCTCTGATGGAGAGTGTATCCAATGACATCACAGGGCAGATGACACCTCTCTCAAGCAGTGAGAGTGGAAAGCCAGCAATCTTGGTGGATGCACAAATCTGTCTTTGTTCTTTCCTGTGCAGTCAGGTATTCCCCCCTCCAAGTCTCTCTGTCCTTCTTTTTCATCCAGTGACTTTGGAGATTCTCCCTACTTTCTTCTACCTGAAGGTGGAGGATCTTGCCCATGGCAGAACTCCATTCTGCATTGCAGATTGTCTCTGTCCAGAGTCTGTCCACCCTCTCCTCACACTTACCTTTTCTGGCAACAGAGCTCATCAGAAACTGATACCCTCAGCAGCTCTAAGGTGGGATAAGCAGGGATGTATGCCAGGAAGCCAGAGAGGGTTCACTAGACAACCTTTGATGCTGCCTTTCAAGATGCAGAAATTCCTTTAAAGATCAAAACCCCAGTAAAATCCATCAAGAGCACCTGGGAATCCTCCAGCCCAGCGTGTTTCAACATCAGCAATGATGGCAAAAATGCTCCAGTTTTGGACTGGTCTTGTAAACCATGCTCACGAGTACTGCTGGCTTCTGGCCCAAGTTCCACCCTGTTCACAGGGGCACCTTCCAGCCCCACCCCACTCCCCCAATAAGCAGGTGCTGTTAGCACTTGTGCTGCAAAGAGGAAGGAAGAGACAGTCAAATGTTAGCACAGCACATTAACCAAACAGCTTATCTGAAGAAAAAGGTGGAAGGGCAGAGGAGTCCTGGAATTTGCCCTCTGGACCTTGCTAGTCCAAGCCTTGTATCTGACACAAAATGAGAAGGGGAATGGCAGCAGTCATGAGTAGGTGTTGTCTTATCTTATTACCTGCCCCAGAGCACTGTGGTGTTTGCAGCCCTGCAAGGGAGTCAATATATTCACTCCCCAGCCATTCTACATATGTCCTCCTCTCTCCTACTGGCACAATCCCAACAGCAGAATCCTTAAAGATCAAGTTTTTGCCCTGGAAAGCTGATGAATCAAACATTTTGAATCCATTTCCATTGCTGTTATTTCCAAAGTAGTCCTGAAAACAATACAAAACCGTCAGTATTGTGCACACTTAAGTACATTACTCTTGTAGATACAAAATTCATACACAGTAGCTGAATTTCTTTCACACATTTGCTTTTAGAGGCTCTAGTAGATTAGATATAGAATTCTGCCATTGGCAATGACAAGAACAGCATTTGTGACTTTGGGTTTTTGTCACTATCTGTAAAAAGCTGTATTTTAAACAAATTCTTCTATCTAAATATTGTGAATATATGGTTTGGCTTCACTGAAGTTATGGAAATGACTGAAACCTAGCATGGAGATACTCAGTATTACTTTTAAACTGGACAACTTCAGTATTGACAACTACCTGACTGTAGCAGCCAAGCATGATCTGCCTAGATGGTTTACTATGTGCATGGCTGCCCCATAAATATAGCCAGCAATGTTCTGTTGCATTCCTAGGGAAATTCAAGGGCAGGAAAGTGTTAGCATGTACTCTATTTCTAGCAGACTTCAAAGTCATGCAGCCTGGGACAACACTTAAAGCTTCAGGAAAATAACTACCAAAACGAGTGGCTGGCCACCAGTGCCGTTTTACTAGGAGAATTACCTGGCTTGTCTTTACCTTCTCCCTCCCACACCAACAGCAGGGCTCTGCACACTACATGCTGCCAGTCCCATGAAGCAAGGAATATAGTATAGCAGTATGATCCTGTTGTATTTATCCTTGGTCTGTTGGACCACACAATTCCCCCATAGAACAAATTGCTTATGAATACCTGGGCTTTATCCAGCAGTCCATACAGAGCAAAAACATTGGTATCTGGGTGAACCATGATGGCTTGAGCTGGCACCTGAGCCAGGTGACACTCAGCAAACTGTGTGACTTCAGCACGTGCACCATTTGGACACAGTAACTGGAAATCACTGGAATTCAGGTCTCGGGCCCAGCTATCAGTGTTTCTACCTGAATAAAAAGAAATTGGCTGTTGTCAGTCATTGAATGCTTCAGAGCAAAATGCTCAAGAATAACTGAATTATAATAAAGAGATAATGTAAGTACCATCTGTGTTCTCCAACACTGTCGAGTGCTTGACAAAGGCCACATCTCCAGAGTCCTCTGCCAGGCACCTTTAGGAAAGAGAGATAAAAATTCAAAGCATCTGCGAATTTAGATGTGTTTAGCATTCAGTCCTGCAAGCCAAGTGCACTGGATCCTAAGATGATAAGCAAACACAGAAAAATGAAACATCTTGAAAGAAGAAATATCCATCACTTTTGCAAGGTATTAAAAAAGTATTGGCAATTCAGAATTTTAAGAGAGGAATACAAGAGGATTTTTTTTTTTAATTAAAAATAGTGAGACATAGAAAAGACCAATAATAAATGAGCAAAGAAACAAACTATGTGACACTCAGTGAAATATTTCCCACTTACTAACAACAGCTTTCATTCCTTTTTAAGCCACTTAAAAAAATCACTTAAGACATTTTGAATGTCACCCTTTGAGTGTGTACCCAGAGTTCAAATTCTGCATATGTACACACACACACACAAACCTTTTTTTCCCTTTTCTTTCCAAGTTGGAGTGTCCTTGGTGCTTATCCAGGCACTGTGCTTTTACAGCCCTGCACACTGAAGACATCTATTTAACTGCAGTAAGATTAAACAAAGTTCAGTTTCCAATTTTCTGAAGCAGAAGTGGCCCCACATGCCAAAGGTACTGTAAAACTTCCTCCTTTCCTACAGGTGTGGTATCCCACTCCATAAGGTTTTGGGACCAAAGCGTAGAACAGCAGCACACCTTTAGCAGCATTTGCTGTTTCCTGTGGTACACTGTACAGGAACAAGAGGCATTGCAGTCCCCGAGTAGATCATAGAATGGTCTGGGTTGGAAAGGACCTCCAAAGGTCATCCTGTCCAACCCCTCTCTGCAGTCAGCAGGGGCATCTTCAACTACATCAGGTGGCCCAGTGCCCTGTTGAGTCTCACCTTGAATACCTCCAGGGATGAGGCCCCAACCACCTCCCTGGGCAACCTGTTCCAGTGTTCTGCCGCCCTCATGGTTAACAACTTGTTCCTAACATCCTAACGTTACTGCTAGCACTGCAGTATGAAGCCAGCAGATAGAAGAAATGCATCACACTTGCTTCAGACAGCAAATAACACATAAATCAAATCAGCTTCAATTCAGTGATCTGGGTGAGCTAGCAGGGATCTCCCTTTTCAGGTACTTAGTGGTGTGTGCTTGCAGGGGAAGTGTGGGCAGTAGAGTTCAGTGGTGGTTTCTTTAGTTTATTCTGCAAGCGTTTTCAAGATGAGCTTCCTAACACAAGACAACATGCAGGTGTAACTGCATGGTTTATGTAGTATAAGTGTGAGGGAAAGTTACTATTGCTAAGAAGATACCAAAATGCATGTATTGCTCATGTGCCTGGTTTAACATGAGTGGTTATAATCAGAGGTTTCACCACCATGTTGCTGACAGTGTCACACAGCTAACTAGGGACTCAGTAGCTGTTTGTTCACTGCATTCCCCATCAGGAAGGGCTGTTCCCAACAGATTTTTCAGTACTCTGCAGAGTTTAATTTTCCCCAAGTTTGTGAATTTTACAAAGTCAATGATCTCTCATACCTGCAGCTAGGTTTGTCTGAAGATGGAAAATAAATCTTATGAGAAGCGACTGAGGGAGCTGGGCCTGCTTAGTTTTAGAAAGAGGAGGCTGAGGGGAGACCTCATTGCTGTCTACAGCTACCTGAAAGGACACTGTGGAGAGGCTGGTGCTGGTCTATTCTCACAGGTAGTTGAAGAAAGAACAAGGGGGAATGGCTCCAAGCTGAGACTGGGTAGGTTTAGATTGGACATTAGGAAAACATTTTTTCAGGGAAAGAGTGGTCAGGCATTGGAATGGGCTGCCCAGGGAGGTGGTTGCCTCACCAACCCTGAATGTGTTTAAAAGCCATTCTGATGTGGTGCTTGAGGATATGGTTTAGGGTGAACCTTGTCAAGTAGGGATATCAGTTGGACTTGGTGATCCTGAGGGGCTATTCCAACCAGAATGTTTCCATGATTCTGTGATATCCAGCACTGAAGAAACCTGAAAAATCTGAGGCTGCATTTTAAGGTCATGTCAGTCACCTGTAACTTCTTCCAGAAAGGATCACCTAAGTATCACAGTCAGACTCATCCCCACCTCACCAAAGATTATCACCCTCCACTTTTCAACCAAATCCTAATCTACCTTCACATAGAGCCACCAACAAGTAAGGCTTCCCCTCCCTAGCCTGTCATGCTCAGCATGGACTCAGAACTGCGAAATACTGGCTGAAGTTAGCTTGCTTCCCTGCTAAAGCTCCCAGCCATTCAGAGTGGCAGACTCTGTCAAACTGGATTACAGCAAGCCTGGAAACTGATGACAACATGCTTGGTCCTCACTAGGAAGGTGCCCATTGCTCTGCAAACAGAAACAGGGATTTGGCTCATTGTTATCTGGTTGGCTGTGAGCCGGGAAAAGGCTTTGCCCTGATTTAATGTAACACCTCATGACACACCTGAAGAAATCTGGGGACACAATGTCACACTTCGTGGCACATGCCATCCAACTTGAGCAGCAAGAGCTGCTTTCTGCTGACTGGGATGGAACACAGTTCCTCCTTACCTTTTGACAGGCTGACAGACTAACAACCATAGCTATTGTTTACCTGAAGGCTCCACTGTAGCTGTAGTAACGTTCTTGGCTACTTGCACTGCATTTATGGTTTCCACTATCATCCCCAATGCACAGCTGACAGAGTTTTGGTGGGGAATTATCCTGCTCAGCTCCAGGTACACAACTGGCAGAGAAAAACTCACTCACAGCTGGGGAAAGAAAGACAAACCAATATAATGATAGTAAAACATAAGCTCTTCACAAGAAAACCACTGAGCTTTCAGAAGAGCACTAGAAATGCAAGTTACAGATGCTTTACTGGAATTTACAAATCAGAACTGGTGTTCTCCAAGCACCATTTAGTTGATTATGCAACAAAACCAAGAAGCCTCCTGGGAAATAGGAAAATCGAGTCTGGAATTCTGTGCTCATAGATCCTTTCCTTGTCATGCTATGTTGTTCCATTCCTAATTACAGCTTGAAAATAAAGGCAGTAAAGTTCAGGACAGGGATACATTCATTGCTAGTGACGTCCCACCACCTAGAAAGCATATGTCTGTACAGGCAATCTGAGTGTCTCTGACTACCCAATCATTGATACCTGACTTGAGTCAGTGTTTTCAAGGAAGAGCTGAGACAGTCAGGTATGAAGGCAGAATTTTCAAGACCATATGATAAACCTAAAATCAATTAATTACAGAAAGCAGTGGGGTCTTCAAATGCATTTCTGAGAACTGGAGTAAACTTTTGCAGTTTGACAGGCAGGAGGCCAGGGCTGCCGTTGAAGGCAGGACAAACAAGCTGACAGGAGACTCAAAGTTCAACAAAGTTGAATGTAGAATCTTGCTTTTAGGATGGGATAAGATCACGACAGGCTGCAGACTGGCAGGGTGAAAAGCAGCTCTGTATAAAAAGGACCTGGGGAGTTTGGTGGACAAGTTGACCACAAATTGTCAGGGTGCTTTTGTGCCTTTGAAGGCTAATGGCATACTGGGTTGTGTCAGTGGAGCAGTCAGAGTAAGTTGTTATTCTCCTCTGACATCAGTGCCGAATTTTGAGCTCCCAGTGTTAGAAAGACATTGATGTTCCAGAGCAAATAGGATGCCAGAGAGCTGCAAACACCAAACGTATCAGGCTGAGAGCTGGGTTTGGTCAGCCTGAAGATAAGACAGCAAACAGTGTACGGATGTCCTCATTTTACAGTGGGCTGTTTTTTCAAGAAACCAGATTCAGGTCCTTCTCACGGATGACCAGTGAAAGAACAAGAAGCCACAGGCAGAAGTTACAAGAAAGAAAAGTCCGATTAGGTACAAGAAAAATACTTCTTTATGCAAAAGATGGTCAAACACTAGGACAAAAGTTCAGCAAGGCTGTGTGTAATGTCCATTCATGCCTGGACATGGCCCTGGGTAATCTCCTCTAACTGGATCTCTTTTGAGCAATTGGTTGGACCAGATCACCTCCAACTTAAATTCACCAGTGATTTTATGATAAAGGAAAGAAAGAGATGTGGTAGATATAACACACTCAGTATGACCTCTCCATCGGTCTACTCTGGTGGCAAACTCCAAAGTTTCAGATCACTACATTAAAAATACAACACCCCTTCACAAAAGACAAACAATACAGAGCTATGAAATGTCAAAATGGCTTCTCTAATCAAAGGTTATAATTAGACTGTTAGTGTATTTTTTTATATGTACTCCTGCTGTCTTACCTTGAGGAATATTACAGTCCCTGGTCTTAATGACACCCCTCTTAATCAGCAAGCCAATGGGGATGTTCCATCCAGCAGTTCTGCCCAGCCCCGTGTGGCAGGACTTCTTCCCCTTCAGGTCATTGATGGTGAAAGCATTGGATGGATTTCGCTTCACTAACACCACAGCATAGTATGCATTACTGCTGTCATCAGCTTGCAGAAAGAAAACAAAATGCATTACAGCTTTCCTCAAGCATTCCTACTTAATGACCATCTACAGATCCATTATGCTTCCATTGTGCCAACGTCAGCTGCAGCAACCATCAGCTGGTTGATGAATGCACCTTTGATTATCCTTCACTTCTACTGCTTCACAATGCTGCCTTCCCTTAGAGCCTGTACACTAGTACCGCTGTGCACTTGAGCTGAATCATCTAGAGATGAACCTGAAAATGTTTTTGTTAACATCAGCTCTTAAAAAAACATCCCTCTGAAAAAACAACGTTTGGGTCAGTACTAACTTGACGAAACTACTTGAAGAAACTATTTTGATGGAAGGACTCAAACCTGTATTAAGGTTTCCATTAGTTTTGCAGGACACCGAAGCTCTGCTTTAGTGACACAAGGTCCACAAGTCCTCTTCTCATGAATGACTTGGAAGCAGCCACACTGCCTGGAAGAATTTGTTTCTGTGGGATTTCTGTAGTTTTACTAATGGTAAAATTATTGTGATTTTCTGAATTTTTTTTTTCTCCATTGTAAATATTTTTCTACAGAATTGAAAAGACAAATAAAGAGATCAAGAGTCAAAACTGCCAAGGACTCAACCTGGTTCTGCAGCAGGACAGAAAAGTTGCCACGAGTTCACTGTAGGAACCCATCCCGTACTTATTTCCTCCTCTACCCATGATGTGAAGATGATAATTGTCATTCCTTTGGAAACAGCCTTCCCAGCAGAACTAGGGAACAGCCACTGTGCTTTTAGAGCTGCTGTCAAACAACAACCTGGAAAAATAGAGTCTACATTTGTTTCCTGACCTTCTTACCAGAATAACTTTCTCCAGCAGCAGGTATAAGGCCATACATCTTCCCAGCTGTGTAAATATCAGCTCCACCCAGAACTACAGCATGACTTTCCTTTTTCTGGAAAAAAGAAAATAAAATTTAGGATTTAGGTGAAGAAAAAAAAAAGGGCAAATACCTTCCTTGCTACAGTGATGACACTTCTAGCATGATGCCTGGTCCATCTCAAAGGGCAAGTCTCACAGCAAAAGAGCAATATGCTGCTACAGACCCCTCCTCAAACATCATCAGTGAAATGAGGACAGGAGATGTCACACACAGGCTTGAGCTAGACAGGCAACAGCTTCCTCATCACAACTGAAGATCATCATGATTCAGGCTCATCTGTACTGTGTGAGCTACAGGTGACCATGAAATCCAGCATTCCTACTGGTCACCTAAGTGTGTGTATCTCTGATCCTACCTATCCTGCTAATTTGGCTTACTGCCCAAGGATTGGAGCAGCCTACCTGGATGAGCTCCATGCACTCTTCCTTCGTCTTGGCTGAAATACACTGAATTGTTGGGCTCAAATTCTTTCGCTTAAAGGCAATGGCCATTTCCCCACATTTCCAGATCTCCTCAGTGGACACCACACACCAGTTCAGGCTTTCTGGCAGTGCTACACAAAATGGGAAAGTAAATACCAAGTTGGCTTTCTCTGCAATAGACAAGGAGGGATGCACACTGCCCAATGTCACATATGTACCATCCATGCTGTTAAAAATGTTTACTTTGGGGTGTCTCAGCATCTCTCTGGGTCAGAATGACACCTGATTAACAGCCACAGAGCTCTCCAGATCACTTGTATGTCCACACTGCAAAGCCATTCATAGGAAAGGAACAAAATACCCTACAACTGCTTGCCATCGAGCACAGCCGTAATGTGTCATTTGAGGGCAGCAAAACACCACCCTGAACCCAGGCTTCCTCCCACCTGACAGTCACTGAGCAACACCCAGAAAAGTCTAGGAAGTGGGGGGCTTTGTCACAGCACAGAGCATGTCTGGGAGGTTCAGCTGCCATTAAACTTCTTAAGGCAGAGATTCTTACAATCTCTGTTTCTGACTTTGCCAGAAGACACATCTAGTGATTTCTGCACTCTTCCAACAGTAGAAGAGACAGTTAATACTTCAATTTATGGATTTCTGGAAGAAATTCTCTGCTAGGAACCCATCCATCCATGTCTTAGAGACTATCTGAGGAGTTACACAGCAAGACATTACTATTCCTCCTCATTAGCAGCTAAGAAATGCGAGTACTAGGTAGTAGCAGTAGCTTACCAGAGCAATGTTTCACAGACAGCAGGANCCTGAGAGCCTCCTCTTCTCCAGGTAGCACACTCCCAGCTCTCTCAGGCTCTCCTCACAGGGCTGTGCTCCAGGCCCCTCACCGGCCTTGATGCCCTTCTCTGGACACCTTCAAGCACCTCAACATCTTTCTTAAATGGAGGGGCCCAGAACTGGACACAGTACTCAAGGTGTGGCCTGACCAGTGCCGAGTGCAGGGGCAGAAGGACTTCCCTGGTCCTGCTGGCCCACGCTGTTCCTGATACAGGCCAGGATGCCATTGGCCTTGGCCACCTGGGCACACTGCTGGCTCATGTTCAGTTGGCTGTTGACCAATACCCCCAGGTCCCTCTCTGCCTGGCTGCTCTCCAGCCACTCTGTCCCCAGAAAATGCCTGCATCTTATTACATGGTGTGCCAATATGCACAAGAAAGTATTCTGCTGTGTGGTACTGGCTGTAGGTCAAAAAGTGACCTTCTCCATGCTGAAAGCTTAGACTAGGCATCTTGTCATAATCCTCCAAGAGTCGGAAGGCAATAAAGCAATAAAAAAAAAAAAAGATGGTCTTTGGTGTCACCTACTTTTGTTCATGGTTAAGAATAGGAATCTAGAGGCTACTTACTGTTGGGGTCACAGCTCAGGGCTTGCACAGCATGAAGATACTCTTCACCCAGCCACGCCTGGTAGTTCTGGGCAGTGATTGCAACAAGCCCTGTGGTGGAGTCTCTGAACAGAAGATTCTGGGCACCGTAGGCTGCAGAGTCAAACATCTGAAACTTGGTACCTACCCCATTAAACCTTTGCTGTAATGTCAATGAAAGAAAAAAATGCCCCTGTCACACATCCCTCTGGCTGGGATGTGTGACAGCCTGCACAGCCTTCAGACCCCACTGAGCTGAAGGTACCCACATATCCTGTCTTCAGCTCAGCTAGATGAGTGGGAGAACTCCACTAAAATGCAACACACAGATGAAAAAACAATGTCCTACTTGTCCCTGGTTGAGGAGCTGGAAGACAACAGCCCCATCCGTGTCAGGCCGCACCACCACAGCACGAGCTGGGACCCTGGCCAGGTGGCAGCTTCTCCACTCGGTCACCTCAGCTCTGCTGCCATTGCGGCACAGAAGCTGGAAGTCCTGGGAGCGAAGTTGCTGGGCCCACGAAGAAAGACTTCTCCCTGAGATCAGACAGAACATGTTATGGAACAGACATCAGGTGGAGCTGATGCTTCTGGTTCCAAGTCTTCTCCAAGCATCGCAGGCAGAGCAGAACACACATCTGGGCATCTCTGACCTACTGCTGACTGCAGAATCTATCTCATGCACCTATCCTTTAGTCTTGTATTTCTGGTAAGAAAATCAACTGCTTCACACCTGCAAGATGTACTGAACTGTACTTGGGTCTGCAGCACCCTCAGCCTCACAGGTAATTTCGTGGGTTTGTTTTTTTTTTTTCCTGTAAATTACAGTCAGGCAAGCCCATGATATGAAAGCTATGTTATACTCAAGGTGCTGGATAGGACAGGCCACATCTTATTAACTTCCTACTGCTGGTCCTTGATAAAATCCCTCAGTAGGCAGCCCAGATTTAGAGCTGTTTAAGTTCTTTCCTATTGTGCTGGTTTAAGGCTAATTGGAATATTTTAATGAAAAAAATAGATTATAGGCTGTGAAAAGAAAACAATGGTGATGTCTACTTCACTCACAGGCTTCCTGAGATGTATAAAAACAAGGACACGAACATAGATAAGAGAGTCTCTCTCTCTGGGGGTCAGTTTGTCTTCTGGCTTTCTGCTGTGTAACCCAACTAATCATTCTGCTTCTACCCACCCTGGTTGATCCTCCAAACTCACCCTGCACGTAAGGCAGACCCTGGGGTAAGGTAGAGGGGTGGGAAGAAGGTGGAAGGGTGGTTGGGAGCCCCTCTTGGGGACTCTGATTTCTGGGAGGGGTATTGTGTTTTTGTATTATCTTCAACTTTTATATTTCTGTAAATATTCCTGTATATAGTGTATATGTCTGGTTGTATATTGTGCTAAGCTGTAAACAGAGCCTCAGTCCTTAACTTCCAGCCAGCTGAGTCTAGTCTGGGTGATTTTACAAAGAGTGTGTGTGTCTGGGGCTAACTCTCAAACCATCACACCAAGAAGCTTAAGACTCCACTTCTAATGTTTACTGAAACTATCAAATATTTTAAAAGAAAGAAAAAAAACAACCCACGACAAAGACAACAGAAAATCACCTGGACACCTCTATCTCCTGATGCACGCAGCTGTGGATACATCTGGGTTTGCTGCTAATAGAACCATAGAAAAGGTTGGAAAAGACCTCTTGAGATCAAGTCATACCATCGACTATGACCATTAAGCCACGTCCCAGAGTGCCATGTCTACATGTTTGTCTGAACACCTCCAGAGATGGCAACTCCACCACCTCCATGGGCAGTCTGTTCCAATGCCTGACCACTCTCAGGAAAGACATTTTTACTAATATCTAATCTAAACCTGCCCTGGCACGACTTGAGGCCATTTCACCTTGCCCTATCATTTGTTACCAGTGAGAAGAGACCACCTCACTCCAACCTCCTTTCAGGTAGTTGTAGAGAGCAATAAGGCCTCTCTTCAGTCTCCTCTTCTCCAGACTGTAAAATCCCAGTTCCCTCAGCTGCTCCTCATTAAGACCTGTTCTCCAGACCCTTCAGCAGCTTCACTGCCCTTCTCTGGACACGCATAGGAAATTTCTCAGCAATGCATGAGAAATTACAGACGTTTTAGAAATTAGAACTGTTTTGCTGATCTCTCAATTCAAAATAAATCAACATTTGACATTCTACTGTCATTACAGATACAGTAGTTCAGGTCTTGCAGCCACCACTCAACAAGCTTCTGGATGACTCACCATCTGTATTTTCAGGCACTGTGCTGTGCTTCACAAAAGCAACTTCCCCAGCACGTTCAGCCAAACACCTAAGAGATACAAATCCACCACAAAGATGAGTTACAAAGTACAGCCTCCGTGCACTGGACACTGCCAGCTGACAGCCAGAGGGCTGTGCACTATGTTCCATCAGCCACAGACACTGACCTATTTCCTCCTGCTAGAGTTTTGCTCAAGGCAGAGACTAGTGGCTGTTCGAGCATGAAGTAAACTATCACTGTCATTTGGTGAGCATGGACAATGTGTTCAGTGCTGCCTGGGACAAACATCATGACCTTCTTTGTCCAGGAGAGATCTCTAAGGCAGCCATAGAATCCTCAGACAGGAGCAAAGTCTGCCCTTGCTTAGTCAATGCTGTTACGGAGGGACTGGGAACTGCAATACAGCACACAGATGGGAGAAGAAAAATACAGGAAAGTTTGGTGTGCAGAAAAGGAGGGCAAAGCTACTCAATAATTCAGTGCAGCTGAGGTGGGATGACTGAAACAGCTGAGCAGGATGGCAGTTCAGCTCTCAGACTCCCAAGGTCATGACGTTTTACTGGGAAAGATGCAGCCTGCTGAAACAAACACTCAGACTTGTGTCAACAGCTGCCAGACAGAGCAAACAGCTATGGGATGTCCCTGCCCAAGTTAAGTGCTAAATATCCATTTTGGTTTTGATACCTGAAACAGTGGGTTCAGAACTACTTATTTTCCCCTCAGTGTCTAGGTTTAAAGCATGGTTGTCCTAACACAGCAGCAGACTTTCTAACAACAATGTAGACGATTTCTGGTTCAATTTCCTGTCAGTAAGGCTTAGGAAGGATATCTATGGATAGAACACAGTGATAAAGGAGTTGACAGAGCCATAACTTTTACCTGAAAGCCCCACTGTAGTCATAGTATTGCTCTTGGGAACTGCGTTCACACTTCTTCTGCCCAATCGAATTCCCTTTGCAGAGCTGACAGAGGGATTTGGGATAGTTGATGCCATTTGCTCCAGGAACACAGCTTGCATTGAAATAGTCACTTACAGCTAAAGGTGAAAGGAGGAACTTTTTAGCAATTAATAAACAAGATCCTAGAATGGCATTTTAACACATCTACACACTACATGTCTAAAAGCATTTAGAAGGGATAAATCATTTTGTTCTGAAAAGATGGTTTCCAAGCTCAGAACCAACACTGCAGTCTTGATCAGACCTACATCATGTTTACTCTGTCTTACAAGGAAGGAAGGAACAAAACAGCGGTCAGAACCACACATGTCTGGTCCCAAGCCCATATGGAAAGCCATTGCTGAAGAACACCTCTTTGCCCTGTAACTCTTACGCAGGATCACAGAATGTTAGGTGTTGGAAGGGATCTCCTGAGATCAAGTCCAACCCCACTGCCAGAGCACGATCACCCAGGGTAGGCTGCACAGGAACATTCAGGTGGGTTTGGGAAGTCTCCGGAGAAGGAGACTCCACAATCTCTCTGGGCAGCCTGCTCCAGGGCTCTATCACCCTCATGACAAAAGTGTCTCCTCATGTTGAGGTGGAACCTCCTGTGCTCCAGCTTGTACCCATTGTTCCTTGTCCTGTCACTGGGCACCACCCAGAAGAGCCTGGCCTCTTCATCTTGGCACCTACCCCTAAGATATTTATGGACCTTGATAAGACCCCCTCTCAGTCTGCTCTTCTTTTTTCTTTCTTACCTCTTGGGAGGTCACATCCCATTGCTGCCAGATGCCCACTGTCAATTAGATAACCCACTGGCACATCCCAGCCTGCAGTTCTGTTGATGCCTGTGTGACATGAAGTGACACCCTTCAAGCTGTTGATGGTGATGCTGGAGTCCTTCCTTACCACAGCCACAGCATAATAAGAAGTTCCAATCTCTGCAGCATAGGAAGAAAGAGAAGCAAGTAGCATCACAGTAGCACTACAGTGAGACACACAGATTTGTGGTTCCTCTACCCACCAGCAAGTCACACTGTTCACATCCTTGGTGAGAACCTGCTGATGGTGAGCAAAGAGCCTCCAGTATCTTTTCAGTGTGAAATGCCTTAGTTAAAGGCCACCAGCTATCTGCTCTGACTTAGAAGGTCAGGGGATAAAAAACACCCAAAATCACCTTACAAGAAAGAATTTTCTGTGATTCTAAAAAACAGAAACAGCCATAAAGTCATTCAAACTGACTTTGTTCAGACCAGAAATCACTAAATTTCATCCACTTCTCTCTGATTTGAGTTCAGAACCCAGTTAATGAAGATAGCCAGCCTCTGGAGCGTGAAGCCCATGTGGTTTTGAGAAACTTCAGTTCACTCACTCAGGGTCACTATTGTGTGTGTAGTTGGGGTGGGCTGTATGCTGCTGTAGGTGATCCAAGTCCTTGTGGACTGAGCCTAACAGACACTCCTGAGGATGCCTTGTCCAGATCACACTAAGACCTAACAGCAAACTAAATCCAGCTCCATCTCACAGCAGAGCGGTGGGACATCACTGCCTGCAGGCTGCTTCCATAGCTGTTTTCATCCCTGGAATCTCACAGGGTCAGTTTTAGGGGACATCATCTACCTCTGAACTAAACAAATGTGTTGATCCTGAGCCTTTAGTCAGGATGACCGAATTACTGTCTCGGTCCTGAAAGAAACTCAAAGCTTAAGGACACCCAGATAAGGAGCAGAATACATCACTTCCTTCCTTCCAGGAGGTTATGCTGTACACTATTAAAACAAAAATCTAATTATTCTAATTTATGAGATGGAGACAGAAGCCTAAAAGCAAATCACGCTTTGCCATTCATTAATTTACCTGCAAAGCATAGAACAGAGAATATACTGAGCAGTGAGACAAAAAACAAAACCAACAAAGCGAAACACAAAAAAACTCAACAAACATTCTGTTACAGAGACATAGAATCATAGAATTGTCAGGGTTGGAAAAGACGCCAAGGATCATCTAGTTCCAATGTCCCCAACATCCAAGAGGGAACCTGATCATTACCTAGTATTTAGAGTCTTCAAGAAAGGGAACTCAAAATAAAATGGCAATAGCAAAAATGCTTAAGAAAAACTCTTGTATTAAGTGATCTAAAAGTTATTTAGATTAGAACATACCTTGATCGTATACTTCTGCAACCACAGGCTTCAGGCCATGCTCCTTTCCTGCCTGATAAATGAAGCGGCCATCCAGTGTCACCGCATCTGCCAAACCATCCTGTGCAGACACAAAGGCAAAATACACTTTGAAGCTTAATTATCAGCATTTCTGGGCAGCCAGAGGCAAAGCACCCAGGAATTTAAGAGAAGAGGCCCTTTCATGTGNAGAAACTTCAGTTCACTCACTCAGGGTCACTATTGTGTGTGTAGTTGGGGTGGGCTGTATGCTGCTGTAGGTGATCCAAGTCCTTGTGGACTGAGCCTAACAGACACTCCTGAGGATGCCTTGTCCAGATCACACTAAGACCTAACAGCAAACTAAATCCAGCTCCATCTCACAGCAGAGCGGTGGGACATCACTGCCTGCAGGCTGCTTCCATAGCTGTTTTCATCCCTGGAATCTCACAGGGTCAGTTTTAGGGGACATCATCTACCTCTGAACTAAACAAATGTGTTGATCCTGAGCCTTTAGTCAGGATGACCGAATTACTGTCTCGGTCCTGAAAGAAACTCAAAGCTTAAGGACACCCAGATAAGGAGCAGAATACATCACTTCCTTCCTTCCAGGAGGTTATGCTGTACACTATTAAAACAAAAATCTAATTATTCTAATTTATGAGATGGAGACAGAAGCCTAAAAGCAAATCACGCTTTGCCATTCATTAATTTACCTGCAAAGCATAGAACAGAGAATATACTGAGCAGTGAGACAAAAAACAAAACCAACAAAGCGAAACACAAAAAAACTCAACAAACATTCTGTTACAGAGACATAGAATCATAGAATTGTCAGGGTTGGAAAAGACGCCAAGGATCATCTAGTTCCAATGTCCCCAACATCCAAGAGGGAACCTGATCATTACCTAGTATTTAGAGTCTTCAAGAAAGGGAACTCAAAATAAAATGGCAATAGCAAAAATGCTTAAGAAAAACTCTTGTATTAAGTGATCTAAAAGTTATTTAGATTAGAACATACCTTGATCGTATACTTCTGCAACCACAGGCTTCAGGCCATGCTCCTTTCCTGCCTGATAAATGAAGCGGCCATCCAGTGTCACCGCATCTGCCAAACCATCCTGTGCAGACACAAAGGCAAAATACACTTTGAAGCTTAATTATCAGCATTTCTGGGCAGCCAGAGGCAAAGCACCCAGGAATTTAAGAGAAGAGGCCCTTTCATGTGTGTTTCTCCAAAAAGTTCTTTTAAGGGCACTCAAATTTCTGAAGAACAATTACCAATTGGGACTTCAGAACTTCAAACCTGCCCTGCTTCAGAAATAACACAGAAGACAGCCCTGGACCAGGATGGTTTCACTAGCATTCATAGTCCAAAGACATCATAGAAAAAGATCCTGCAGCTCTCCCATTAATTTAAGGCACACCCATCTGAGTTTTGTTCATCTCTACAGCTACTGCCCCAAAGCTTGAACGTCCACAGCCATTTCCCACAGGCTGATCCACATGGAAAGCTTGAGAATTCTCTAAGGGATCACTTGAGACCAGAGGCCGATATCTACATCAGATCTAAAGTTGCCCTGGAATTTGAAGTATTTTACTTATTTGGCTCAAGAGAGAAAAATTACATCCAATAATTAGCTGAAACAATAGATGCCCTCATGACTGGGAGCTGAACAAAGCTTCAAGGGAATCTGGAGATGAATCAGGGTGGTGAGATATTTGCATCTTAAAGAACGTGCACAACCTTTCTGGAATAGCCAGATCTGATGTTCTGGTGGTGAGAGCCAGAGCACAGGATGACAGTTTAGATATCAAGTACAGCTGGGTGGTCAAAAGGGACACCTGACAGTGAGGAGGAGGAGGATGAGGCTGGAGTTAAAAGGGCAGGGAAGTGAGGAAAACAAATGAGCTTCTAGAATTGATGGTGGACAGGAAGCAGAGCAGATAAAAAGGAAAGGGCTGGAGATACAGGACAAGGACTGTATTATGTGGACATGAGATATCACTTTCTGATTTGAAAACTGACCCTTTGAGCTCTGTTTAGTGGAACCACCTCCTGTCAATAGGTTGTGTATACAATGTATAAACCACACAAGAGGACAGAAAAACCTCACAGAATGGCTTAGGTTAGAAGGGACCTTAGACATCATCTACTCCAACCTCCCTACCATGGGTAAGGGACACTTCTCAATCCTGGGCTGCATGAGGGCACTGCTCACTCACAGAGAGCTTCTCATCAACCAACACTCATCAGCCAACCAAGGGGGAACTTCTTTACTGTAAAGGTGACAGAGCACTGGAACAGGCTCCCCAGAGAGGTTGTGGAGTCTCCGTCTCTGGAGACTTTCAAGGCCCATCTGGATGCATTCCTCTGTGACCTGAGACAGACTGCATGGTCCTGCTCTGGGAGGGGGGTTGGACTCAATGATCTCTTTGGGTGCCTTCCAACCCCTAACATCCTGTAAACACTCCCAAGTATCTTTCTTCACAGCTACTCTCAAACCATTCTGCACTCAGCCTGTTNGTAGGATCCCTTCAGGTATCGGAAAAGCAGCTCTAAGATCCCTCAAGAGTCTTCTCTTCTCTTGGCTGAGCAGCCCCAGTACCCTCAGCCTATCCTCACAGCAGAAGTAGTCCAACCGTTGGATCAAATCTGTGGTCCTCTGCTGGACTCTCTCCATCAGCTCTGTGTCCTTCTTATGCTGGGGATATCAAAACTGGATGCAGGACTGGAGGTGAGGTCTCAGCAGAGGAGAGTCAAGGGGCAGAATCCCTTCTCTTGCCCTGCAGGCACCGCTCTCTTTGATGCGGTCCAGCACACAGCTGTCTGCTGGGCTGCATGAGGGCACTGCTCACTCACAGAGAGCTTCTCATCAACCAACACTCATCAGCCAACCAAGGGGGAACTTCTTTACTGTAAAGGTGACAGAGCACTGGAACAGGCTCCCCAGAGAGGTTGTGGAGTCTCCGTCTCTGGAGACTTTCAAGGCCCATCTGGATGCATTCCTCTGTGACCTGAGACAGACTGCATGGTCCTGCTCTGGGAGGGGGGTTGGACTCAATGATCTCTTTGGGTGCCTTCCAACCCCTAACATCCTGTAAACACTCCCAAGTATCTTTCTTCACAGCTACTCTCAAACCATTCTGCACTCAGCCTGTTTTTGTGCCTGGGGTTGGTCTGACCCAGACGTAGGACACTGCACTTTGAGCAGCTGGCACTGGCCCACTTCACATGCCTGTTGAGATCCTTCTGGATGGCATCCCTGCCCTCAAGTGAGTCCGGTGCACCATGCAGTTTGGTGTGGTATGTAACACAAAGTAGTTCACAGGTTATAGACCTCCCCTTTAAATGTGCAGCCACTGCTGAGGGGACAAGCCAGCAACAGTCTGGGTTTGTTTTTTTTTCCAGTTTCCTACCAAACATTTGCCAATACATTTAGAAGAGGCCAGGATTTTTCCATGTTTGATTTTTTTGAAAGTCTGAGTGCACATGGTAATACCTTGTTAATTATTTTCAGAGGGATTTAATTTCTGTGTGTCACAGCACTTGAGAATTACGTACAGAGATGTTTAAAGGCCTGTTGAAGAATAGCTCTGGGTCACATTAAATGTTGTCAGGTTCCTTAGTTTAAACATTTCTCAATTTTTAAATACCTTCAGAGAAAAAGAGTTTTGCCTTTATCCATCTGCTAACACACTCACAGGACTAAGTCCAAGGTACACAGTGTTATAAACCAGCAGATCGGTTTCCTCAGGCATTGCATCCCACTCCCTTTTTGGCCTCAAAGGGCAGAGTTCAGTGCAGATGTGGGCTCAGGGGGTCCACACAGAGCTGCACAGACCAGGTCAGCTCGACCACCTAGTGGATTATTAGCACAAGAAAAAAAAGGTCTGAAGAACAGAGCCTTGTCTTACAGTGAAGGTTCACTCAGTCAGAAAGCTGCTTATTGATGCTACCTGCCTGCAGGTCTCTGAGTCAGGCTAATCGAGTTTTATAGGAATGCCAGGCTCTAGGTAAGTGCCTGCTGCTTGCAGTGCTTCCAAATGGAGTTCTGTGTCCACTGTTTCAGAAACACTCACCAGCCTTTTTAATAACCTGCTCTGCAGAGTCTAACAGGTCCCTCTATGGAGTGCAGCCATCAGCCAAGCAGTTTTAGGAAGATCTGACACTAGGAAGCATTTCTTGTCTAGTGCTGAGGTAAGATCCATGTATGTTTTGGTATCTGCTCCTAACATTCTTTAGTACAGCCTTGATGCCCTTGCTCAAGAGCAGTGTTTATCAAGAGGCAATGCAGCAGTTTTAGTAGACAACTCTTCAGCTTCTGTTGACAAAAAATTACAAGATCCCAATTTCTGAAACATGTTCCTTTTCTCTGGCCACACAATCACCTTTCTTACCTCCCTTCAACGGCTCTGCCAGACCTCATTTCCTGTTCTTGACAGGCTGCGTCCCCTTGACAAAACCCTGATTTTGGGGCATGTCTACCAAGTACACAAAAAGTAGTATTTATGAACAGAGCCAGCCATCCTCCCCTTCCACCACACCCTCTGCCACCCAAGACAACAATCATTACCTGCCTCCACACTTCCTCCAATTTGTTCCTCCCACCACCTCCCCTCTTAGAGAGGGGAAATTTTTCATAGGTAATTTTGCAAAGCCACATGTTTACAGTGGTTAAAACCTGCCTCAGAGCCATGCTCCTTTTGGAGACTGGGCACAGCTGGATTAACAGAGCTGGGTCTGCATGCCCTTTCCTCACCCTGGTTGCTGCTTTGTCCTCCTCTTGTGCTCTGGTATTGGGAGATGTGATTCAGCTTTACACTCATCTCATCTCTACATACAGTAATTTCCACCACGGGACACCGAATTGGGAGTTTGATCCAGGGTTTATTAAAATACAATCTACTTAGAGGCTCAGCAGCACAGTTTTAACTACTGTCTGCATCTTACATCTCCATCCCTTCTGAAATATCTGCTAAATAAATCTGACACAATGCCCAAATCAAAGATTAGCATTTGGAAGGACATATTTGAGACTTCTGCTACATTCCTAATGACAGGCCATATGTGACCAGCCAAACAGATGACACGGGGTCATTCTGGTGCTCAGGTTCATATCTGTACCTTTATGTCTTCTATCAAAAACATACATCCTTTAGTTTTTGACCTGAATGTGCCAGGAAGCATATGGACAGCTGCCAGGATCTCACTGCAGAGTGTGGACATCACCACTGGATTATTATTAGGCACAGGAGGAAATCAAATCTGTAACACTGCTGTCACTCACAACTCACCTTGATCATCTGGGTGCAGTTAGCAGCTGATCCTCCCTTTGTGCACTCCAGAGAGGGAAGGATGCCAGCCCCACCAAAGGCCTTACTCATGTCACTACACTTGGAAAACTCCTGCTCAGAGAGGGTGCACCATCGAACACGTTCCAGGCTGAGAGCTGCAAACAATACCAAGACAAAGTATTACAAAACACATCAGTGTCTTTATAACAGACCTTCCTGTTTAAAGGTTCCCAAAGACTCACCCTGTAATTCCACTTCTCTCCCCAAACCACAAAGGAATCAAGGCTCTTTCGACAGTGAGTCTTTACAGATGCTTCCTACTTGCCTTCAGATTAAGATGAATGCCCAAGATTTCTGGACTGGAAACAGGATCCATGCAAACCTCACCAAGCTCAACAAGGCCAAGTGCAAGGTTCTGCATTTGGGCCAGGGGAATCCCAAGCACAAATGCAGTCTAGGCATTTAGCAGATTGAAAGCAGCCCTGCAGAGGACAACCTGGGAGTATTGGTGGATTTAAAAAATGATTATAAGGCAGCAATGTGCACACACAGGCCCTGAATGTCCATCTCATCCTGACCTGCATCTAACGAAGTGTGGCCAGCAGGTTAAGGAATTTGATTCTTCCTCTTCTACTCTGCTCTCATGAGACCCTATCTGAACTACTGTGTCCAGCACTGGGATACAGATCTGCTTGAGTGGGTCCAGAGGAGGAGCATGAAGATCATCAAGGGGTTGGAGCTGCCCCCCTGTGAGGACAGGCTGACAGAGTTGGGGCTCCTCAACCTGGAGGAGGTTCCAGGGAGACCTTACAGTGACCTTCTAGTAGTTACAGGGGGGCTACAGAAAAGCTGGGAAGGGACTCTTATCAAAGAGACAGGATGAGGGGTAATGGTTTTGAACTGACAGAGGGTAGACTTAAATCAGATATATGGAAAAAATTCTTCAGGATAAGGGTGGTGAGACACTAGAACAGGGTGCCCTGAGAAGCTGAAGATGCAGCCTCTCTGGAAACATTTAAGGCCAGGTTGGATGAGGCCTTAACAACCAGGCCAAATGGAAGGTGTCCCTGCCCATGGCAGGGGGACTGAAACTAGGTGATCTTTAATGTCACCTCCAACCCAAACCGTTCTATGCTTATTTAAAATGATACACTTCAAACCTGAAGAGGCTGTACAAAGCCAACTTTGTCTCACGCATTCACAGTTAGTACCTGAAGTCCTGCCTCAGCTCTTTTTGGTCTGAAGGAAAAAAAAACAAAACAAATCTTAGGTGCTCAAGAGCCTTGCCACTAGGCTTGTTATGAAAACCAGAAAAGTAAACCTGTCCCTTCAAAACACTCTTTCATAAGAGGCCATTTCCACAGTCAGGAAAGAGGAGGGTGGGAACATGAATGAAAAGACTCAAGCTTAGTGGAGGAGATTCCATTAACCAGAGAAGAAAGGTGGCTTTCAGCAGGCCCCAATGCTTCTAAGCACCAAAGCTACGATGCCTGCATTGCTTTGGTAAGCATCATGGCATCCTGAGCAAAGAGTGCAGCTGTACATACAATGCACAGGCAAGCATGGTTTGTGCTGATAAACCAGCACAGATCGTTTTTGTAAGCAGAGGGCACCACACTCCATGGCTTTGCTACAATTTAAATGTTTGAGTTGAGAGACTTCTGTTTTTTGTCCTGTGGTTTTCCAAAAAACTAACTGGCTCTTCATTTTCCTACTACAGTCATGAGGTGGAGATACCACATCTAACTTTACAAGTTCAGATGACTCCACTAGAGCTCAAGAGTAGCTATGCACATTTTCTGACTCAGTGACTGCAGACTAAACAAGATTGGTGATACCACACTGCTTGTTTTGTACCTGACAATGAATCAGAGGCTCTGGCTTGTTGTTCCACTGCAACTCAGAGCCAACTCCACTGCTGTCAACAAACATGAAGTCAGACTTGGAAAGCTTACAGGACATTTTTATGGCAGCATATTCTAGCAGAGGGAGAAACAACTGCCCATATCTGAGATGCAAGAATTCTGAGAATCAAGAAGGTTAGAGGAGAAGCACAACAGGGTCATAGTAATAAGGCACTTCACAGAAGCCTAACATTTACCTCATTAACCTTGGTGAAATTTTCACCACTGATTTACTGAGGCAAGAAGAACAACCTAGGTTTTAACTGATAAAGGGGCTTGGGTTTTAGTTCCTGTAAACATGAGCAAGTGGAAATTAACCCAGGGTCTCAGCATCTCAGTATACATGGCTAAGTGCCACTCTTCAGCCTTAGCATTCTGACTGTTGATATAAAGACACAGGATAAAGGGCACGAACTATATGAAGAAATCATGAGCCACGTACACCTTAAACAATTTGGCTCTATTTCAGCCAAAATAGTGACACAGCATGAATGTCTTGGGGGTTTTCCTCACTCCTCTGGAAGAGGCAATGAATTTGTACCTTCCCAAACTGAACTGCATTACAAGAAGAGGCAAAAGGAAAGCCAGATCTTGGGCAATTTTCCCTTTCCTTCCTTACAAGTAACCCATCTGAAGTGGGTTTGAGCACAGGCAAGGTCTGTAGTCAGCTTCTCTTCCTAATGCCAACCAAGTATACCTTAAGCAGCAGGTCAGTTTCTGAACCTGAGTTAATTTACAATTTTCTTGTTTCCATCTGGCAACTTCCATCTGAAATCAGGTCCCAAACACACATCCACCTTCACTGCTACCATACACCCAACTAACTCATTTGCTGAAAGTAAGGGCACTCTATTGGGTAACAAACATCAAATGTTACTACTCTGTCAAGGGTTTTCAATAGGAATGATAGAAGAAAAACAAAACAAAGTAGGTTAATCTTTGGAGAACTCTGCAGTGCTTCAGCAACAGCATCCACACCCCTGGTGAAATTAAAAGCATTTGCCCTTAGCAAGGGACAAAACAAAGGCAACATGTGGCACAGAGCATGATAAATGGAATGAGGCAATTATTTCTCTTTTGATCAAGTAAGGATCAGAGAATTGTTCATACTTGTGAGGAACAAGACACCACTGAACCAGAAGCAGATTCAGCGCTGAGGGAAGACAACATCTGACACCAATGAATCAAGACATACAAGGTGCTCAGCACAGCTTTTCCTTTCTTCTACTCCTCTACTTTTTTCAGTTTTTTCTGTTTCTTATCCTTGCCATATAAGATTGGTTATGAAATGTTTTTTGATTCCCTCTGTTCTCTCACCTCACAAAGGAGTCAACCTCACAGACACCATAGCATAGCAAAAGTTTTTGGAGAGCACTTACCGACAGGAAGGAGGAAAAGACAGAAGACATCTCTGGAGTTCTTCATAGTGAACATGTTTGGATTTGTGCTCTTCTGGTCTTCAGAACCCCCAGAGATCAAATTTTCTTCCAATGTGCTCTCCTCAGTCTGCTCTTTGGTGAAGATCAGCAGCCTTCAATTGCAGGTGCACTTTGTTCAACACTTCAGCTTGCTTACCTTGGCACACGTCACCTCCTAATGACCACGAGGTAAAAAAAGCCTACCTCTCTTCACACTGCCCCTCAACTTGTAGGAAAAAAAAAAAAAAATCAGGCTAGGAAATTGCAAAATATCTGAGGCACCAATGAGGTTGTTACTGCTGCAGCACCACCTAAAGCCTTAAACAAACAGCTGCACACAGTCCGCAAGGGGTAAAGGCAGGGCAGTGCGAGGAAATCCTTGTTTTGAGTTCTGGCTATTGCCTATATCTTGGGATTGAGGAAGGAAAAGTAGATTTTCAGGCTAAGCACTTTACCTGACAGAGCTGATGGTCACTTCCTTTTTTTTGCCACATTATTGGCACTGTCATGAATTTCTTAAAGCCAGAACAAGAAACCCAGGTTTTTATAACAGAGAAATCTGAACACACTGCAGGTAGTACAGTGCAGGCAAAGTGCACCTCTACTAAGTACCAATTGCTATGAAATATCTCAAGGAGTTTGTTTGTATTTTTTTTAGATTTTAGAGAAGGCTCAGGAAGGGCTTTTCTTTCCCACAAAGAATGAAAACTGAGAGCTGCTGTGCCTTCTAGAGCAGCTTTCACAGGGAGGCACTCGCTTGTGCTGCCCTTTTCTTCATTTCTCATTAGTTAATGTACTGCAGCTGCCTGTAACAGTTTGTTTAGAGAAAAGCCATTCAGTGTTGCTTTGCTCTGTTGACTGCCATTGCTCAGCTCAGCACCCAGCTACCACAACAAGAGCAGCTCTGCATCTCCAGAAGTGCCCATGCACACATCTTAACCATCAACTGCTGAGAGCATGCACAAACAACACAACTGTATGCACCCTTCAGACAGTCTGCACATCCAGTAATGTTGCTAATGTTGCCTGGATGCTTTCAAGAGTTAGGTGCTTAGCTACCTGACAGCAATCTGGCCAGGCTGCTAGCTTTAACACCTACTAGCACCTATAAGATGGCAGCTGAGTCTAAGTCAAATAATTATTTCAAGCTGNAAGAAAGACAGAAAGAAAGAATGACCCCTTCAGACCCTCAAACTAAACTTTATAGCTGAACTCTGATTCTTGGCTGCCTACGCCATCTGGAGTTAGCTGTCCCTTTGATGTCTAAACTGCTAAAGGAAGACCTGGCACCACTGGACTCCTTCCAAATATCTGGAAGGGTCCATTGCTGAGATCCCTTTCAAGCCTTTCCCACTGGCCAGATTAACCTCTCAAGCCCTCTGATGCTTGCAGTGAGGCTTATGTACATATAGATCTGACAAGACTCATGAACAGTCCTAGCACCAGTTGCTGAAGACTGCAAGGGCAAAATTAACAAGAAATCTAAACCATCACACAAGCACAGTTCATGAGTTTAGTTCATTCTCCTATTTTATTCATAACTCTATGAATCTGTGCTTTATGGAGATAATTAGACTTCTGAAACTAATTTTCAGCACAATGTAACAAAAAGACCCATAAAGGAAATTATTAACTTAAAAATAATAAGGGAGCAGCAAATACTTCATGATCCATGCCTCTGTAGAGCAGTCACAAATAGGTGGCTTAGCAGGCAGGGAAGAAATTTCATGGTGCCTTCACTGGGGCAGCGAAAGTAAGGTGGTAGTGCATGGGTGTGATAACATTTTGGTTTCCTAATTGCTCTGGTTGTTAAACTGGAAGCTTTAGGAGCACTAAACATGCTCTTATGAAGTATCTTTAAAATACAGAAAGTCATATCAACACCTGAGTCTGGAAAAATGAGAGCCAGACAAACACTAATTAATGCAAAAGCCTAAAAATGACAAGATAAAACAAGTCATCCAGGAGCATCAGGGCTGTCAGAATCAATTTTTTCTGCCAGGGCTCAAGGGCAACATCTGAAACAAAACCAAAAGTGCAAAGAAGACATCTGAGTCTTTTGGAGTTTCCTGATCTCAGTCTTGTTTTTCACTCTAGAAGGACAACCACAGAAAGCAGGTACTGTGGATTTCAGTCTGAGTGTAGTATTCGGTGGCACCTGGTTAGTACTTGACAAAGACCTGGGAGAAAAGCTCTGTCCAAGTTACTCAAGGCCTTCCAGTATCAGAGTTAACTCCACACACACCTACTCAGCTGGGCAGGACTCTTACTGGTGGGTTGAAAAAAAGGGGTAGGAAAAATGATACATATCAATACAGAGATCTCAGCTATGATGATGATATTATTAGGATGACAGCTAAGATTTAGGACCTTCCTATTTTAATTCTTTTCTGTTATAAGACATCTCACTGTACACCTCAGGCCATCAGTCACTTTCAAAGTGGGACACAGTACCACTCTTAGGACCTTTAAAAATGCATAATATTCATTCTCAGAAGTTGCATCAATTTAATACACCTTCCACAGACAGAGTCTCAGAAAGACATCGCATTAGCAGCCTAGAAAAACAAAGATTACTTTGGGCCCTACAAATACTCATTCTCAGAAGCTGCATCACTCTAATACACCTTCCACAGACAGGAGTCTCAGCAAGACATCACATCAGCAGCCTAGGAAAACAAAGATGACTGTGGGCCCTACAGCAGCATATACTTACTGTAAGTCTGACAAGCCTTCCACATGACATCAGCAGTATTGATGTCCTGAGTTTAAACCTGCTTTTAACTTCACTAGCCCCAGTCTGGTCAACAGTGCTGCTCTAACACATTGTTTTCTTTTACAGCCTCAGCCAGTTTTAACATGCTACAACACCTTTGGATTAAAAACACAACTGACAAGCATATTGTACAATAAAGTTTATTAGCTGTTCTCCTCTTTCTAACAAGTGGATGGGAGATCACCCAAACTTCTTTACAAACCAAAGCTAATTTGGTTGTGCGACTGCCCCGTGACTGCCATGGGTACATTCCTCTGACAAACAGTTGGGTTCGAGCAAGCAATGGCAGGCACCAAATCATGGGGGGAATTGGAAAAATCTCCTTACTGGAAGTAGTTCCATGTTTTGCTATCAGGGATTTTTAACACTGGGCACAGAAAGCTGTGCATCACACATGGAAGATCTCGCACCTCTGCAATTCGAGGTGAAGGCGTGCAGAAAAATAAAGTGTGCTGTTGACTCTGAACTCTCCCCTGGGTTCAGACATGCAGATTACAAGGTGGGGGGTGGGGCAGAGATAAACACTTGAAATTCTGCAGAAAAGAGGAGAACTTGCATGTAATTTTTTTTTTTTTCTTGTAACTAAATTCCCTGTACTTCATGCCCAGCCACCATGGCCCATTTAATTTCTCATGAATAAGGAAGGTAAATTCTAATCTGTATATTTTATTCAAAACAAACAACAAAAAAAAAAGCTAGAAGTAAGGTGGTAAAAGAAAAAAAAATATATATTTTTTATATATATATATTTATACGTGTGCACAACTATGTAAAGAAAATAATTCCCATAGTTACAGAGTTTAGTTAAAGAAAGTTTAATATATATATATTTATTATAACAAAATAGGCAGTTATTGTGGGTAAAATATTCATTAAAATCTGACCCCTAAGAACACACACATTTTTAGGCTACGAATCGTTCTCTCATTGCCCTAGTGACCATCTCTGCAGCTGCTTTCTGTATTCCTGCCAATGGGAGTTTGGCATTCCTCTGAAAAAGACAAGGTTTCCTAGCACCTAAACGGATTTTAGGCTCAAAAAGTGTGATGACCATTATCTATAAACGATTTCTGTAAGACACTATAAATAGTGTTTCAGAAGGAAGATTAAAAACCTTACAGATCTTTGTCCCTAGCAATTTTATTGGCAAAAAAAAAGAAAAGAAAAGAAAAAAATATTTTATAAGAATATCCATATGAAATTATGAAAGTGACTATCCCTTGAGCAGTAGTAATGGGAGTTCATGACAATGTTAACTCAAAATTTCAAAGTCTCTTGCTTAACTGCCTGGAAAGAAAACCAAAAATACTGCAAGGATAGAATTCAACTCAGAAGATAAAACTTGAAATCGATTGCCCTGACCGAACCATGCTACTGAAGTTAAGCGTGCAAAGTTACTAATGATTTACAACTTCCTTGAATACAACTTTTTTGTTCAATTGTTATGAAACTTTAAAAGAATGTCTATAAAGCTTTGTTGGAAAAAAAAAAAAATCTCTGAAAGTTACTTTTCCTTAAACATTAAGGAATTTTAACCAAGCAAGTCCCTCCCACCCCCACCCCGAACTAATAGCTGGTCAGGCCATTCCACTGGCATGTTTGAAAAATGGCAAACCAACAACACACAATAATACAAATTATTTCAACTAAGAGAGATATCAAATGTGAAGCATTATGGGAACTGCAGAATGTGATGGTTAGGGTATGAAACCACGCTGGAAAAGAACTAGAGGCAGGCTCCATTGGAAGGGCTTAAGAGTCGTCAGATGTAGTAGGTGATGTCAGTTAGAAAATGAAAAATAAAAATCTGGTTTCATAATTTTTCCTTTGCTGGAACCCAGATGTAAGGCCCAGACTGTTCCTCTATGATCTGTTTCACTTGGTTGTAGATTTCTTCCAGTGTGTCTCCTTGGACAATAGCTGCAAAACATAATGTGGCAATCAGCAATCATCCTTCCCAGCTCTGTACAGAATCCAAGATGTCTCAAGCCAAGCTGTTCTTTTCCCTCAGAGCAGCAAGAGGATTATAGACTGCTGTAGGAATGGACACACACTGAGACTTCTGTTTTCTGTGCTGAAATGAAGCACACTATTGATGGTACTACAGGACACAGCAAGCACCATCTCTCCTGCTTAGAAGCACGGCCTTAGGAAGTGGTTTTCATTTTGTTACAAGTACAAACATATGACTGAGAGGACTTTGTTCATTTTGCTTTCCCTAACCATATGTGAGAGTTTGCCTGAATCATTTTCTATTATGCAGTATTCTTTCTGGTACAACTTTCACGTGTATTTCCAACACAAGGCAACCACTGGTTCCTCTAACTTCCTCTCATGAGAAGCCAGCAGCCCTTCCTGCATCTCTACACAGGTGGAGGAACCTGTTGGATTCACAGCTCTGCCCACTAAGATGTGGAAGAAGGCACTGGGCAAAGGGATTATCTCACAGCAAGTTGCTGAATGTGGAAGCGAATGCTAAAATGCTTCAAGAGAGAACATGACAGGCTGGAAAGGAGCAAGTGTCTAAGACAGGAATAGGCAAGGCTCATTCCTCATCTCCTGAAGATCCTGACTTGATCAGGCTCCTACTGCAAGCTACAATGCAGACAGCACAGTCTAAGTGCTTGCAGCCTATCCCTTGCTACTACAGTTAGGCTCATGGTATACAGAAAAATAAATTGCTAAGTATCCTAATGCTGTAGTGCCCAATTTCAAGAGACTTACTGAATTATTTACTACCAGTTCTTTCTTATTAAAAAATCAATATAAATTCAGAATTATCTACATGGAGTTTTGTTAGGCAATTTTAGCTCTGCAAAGAAATATCTTTCAACAAGTGCTCCCTCCCTGGAGGTGTTCAAGGCCAGGTTGGATGAGGCCTTGAGTAACCTGTACTAGTGGGAGGTGTCCCTGCCTATGGCAGGGGGTTGGAACTAGATGATCCTTGAGGTCCCTTCCAACTTTATCAGTCTATGATTCTATCAACAAAGAAAAGGTCTGCAATACCTAGGAAGATGGTAGAAGGCCTCATTGTTTCAAACCTAAACAGAGCTCCCAGTAAATTCTGTATATATATTGAATTAACTGAGCAAATTTAGATCAATGTAGAGGTACTAAGATGGGTCCACATCTCCAAAGAATCACAGTGCAGTTAAAAAACAAACTTCAGCCTTATCTTGGCAGTGAGGCAATTACTGTTTTACAGCAAGCAATAAAATTTCAATTCTGACAATGGAAGAGGCCCAAGCAAAACATACCTGTGAAGTGTTCAGTAAATTCTTGCTCCAGTTTCATCGCTCTCTCAAAGGTCTTCCTGGTTTGCTCTTCTGTTAAGCGTTTATTCATTTCCCTGAAATTGATAACATCATACATTCAAAAACTACTTTCCAGTACTTCCAGTCTTTTGAAATAAGGTTTTAAACAGTTATCTGAGTATTAACCCTAACAAAAGGCAGCTTCCTAAATGAAACACCTACACAAAACCTGTAGTGGGAATGAGCTGTTCCCATACTGTGTTGCATGTAATTTAGCACAATGACCTGACACTTCAGAAAGCTTGTCTAGAAGTCCCTAAAAAGTAAATTTAAATTAATTAAATATTGTTTGAAATGCTAAGACAGCTTGCAGTTAGCTTTTCAAATGCAATGATAGTCTCAAACAATTCAGACTGAGGTACTCTTCTTTTACTCACATGATGTTTTCCACTGTTTTGGGTTTAATAAAAATGGAGATTGGATACAGCTGGGCAATCTGCAACCTTTTGATGGCATTACCAGAAACGTCGAGAATGCAATGTTTGCCCTAAAAAGTGAGAGAGAAGGGGAAATGGCACTGAGCAAAGTTGAACTTCAATACCTTACAAATGTCTCCATTCAAGCCAACGACATCAGAGCATTTGCATCAATGATACCATGATTTCACCACTTTGGCACAAGGTCCCACCTTGCTCCTCTTTTGAGGTCTTGCATCATTTGAGATGTTCCTGACCCTTCTTCCTTTCTCCACCAGGAGGTGATAAGCCAATGAATAACACAGAATCACAGAACATTAGGGGTTGGAAGGGACATCAAAATATTGTCCAGTCCTATCTCCCTGCCACAGCAGGATCACCTAGGGCAGGTCACACAGGAACACATTCAGGCAGGTTTTGAATGTCTCCAGAGGAGACTCCAGAACCTCTCTGGGCAGCCATTGCCCCCTGGCCCATCACTGGAGATCACTGAGCAGAGCCTGGCTCCATCCTCCTGATGCTGCCCTCCACATCTTTATCAACACGAATGAGGTCACCTCTCAGGCTACTGTGCTGGAAGCTCAAGAGCCCCAGCTCCCTCAGCCTGTCCTAAGCAGGGAGATGTTCCACTGCCTTCAGCATCTTTGTGGCTCTGTGCTGGACTCTCAAGCAGTTCCCTCTATCACTGAGTGGAATAACTGTACCTCCATTGCATCCCCAAAATTACTTTTAAAATCATTATTTATTTAATAATCTGAGGATCTTTCAGGAAGGTGGCCATACTTAAAACAGGATAGAATTGTTCTTCCCACAGGAACAATACAGTTCTACTTGCTTTCAAGTGATGATAACTGCTTCCCAGATCCAGTGAATGGCTCTGGATGCTGACTGGTATCATTAATGAGAGTTTTCTATGTTCCAGAAGAGTATTTTACTGCATGTGCTGACCTGCTAACATCTTACAAATGGTTTCCTCTTTAAATGTGACAAATGCTGTGGGAATTGATAATTCAGAGCATGACCTGGTCCATTTTCATTTTTTTGGGATAAGAGACTGTGTTTGGCCCAACAACTTATGCCAGGTGCTGAAAGATTTGGGGGAAAGAGTGGAGGATTAGAACTGCAGCACAGTAACTGTGCTGGACTTTATGGCATACAAGAGTGACAGTTTATTCCAAATCAGGAATGCATGTGCATTAACAGTGGCCTCAGACACAGAGACCTGCAAACTGCTAGTGATTCCAAAGAACAAAGGACATGAAAATTCCTTTCAAGTGAAGATTTGGAAGGGGAAAAAAAAAAAAAAAAAAAAAAAAAGAAGCACAAGTCCTTCATTATAGGATTATTACCTTTTCACTCAGGGAAGGTGCTTTGCTCTTTGCACAGTGCCTTTAGACAATATTTTACATACTTGTCTTGGCTCCTTAGTTGCACTGCACTCTGTATTTATCATAGTAACATGAGAAAAGCATCTTTAGCTGTGACTGGGACAAGTGAGGACATGAGAAGGATAAGGATCATCTGGAAGCACAGGCAAATGAACACAAGTTGAAGCTTTTGGGGCAGAGGCAGTCACTTCTGTTGGGTCTTTCCCTAAATTCACCACAGAAAACATGGAAATTGTTTTTTGTATCCAAGAGACCTACTGCAAAGACTCATCTCTTAAAGTGAAACAAAGAGGAACACAAGAAGGGAGTAGCTCCAGATGGACCAGTCTGCAGCCCTCTCACAATTCTGAAGCCAGGTTCAGAAGGGCAGTCCATTGTTTCTCAGAAAAATGATGTTAGCTGGAACTGAGAAATTGCTGTATCTGCCCCAAGTCTCATGGAGCCCGTACAAGAGATTTAACATCATGGAAACATCTGATAGTACTTTGTTCTTCCTGTCAGTTCAAACAAGATCCACAATTGTTTTGTGCTTTACCAATTGCACTAGATGGGCAGAACACAGCCATATTAAAATCTAAGACTGAACTGAAGGATTGTATCTGTGACCAGGTGAAGTAACTGTTGACAAGTTCATACTGTTTAAGCTGCTCACTAGCTCCATGATTTAAACACAGACTACAGTTTCACAACTTTGTTCAGCCTCCCATAAAGAACTCTCCTCATTAACAACTTTGTTATTAACTTGATTTTCTTTGCTTCTCTTGCTATATACCACAAGGCCAGGTTCCATTCCATAGGGTAAGAAAGATAGCAGAAAAAACCTTCAGCACATGAACCACAGTATCTCACCATGTTTGCTCTGGTTTTGAATGCAGTAAATTCAATTGCCAGAAATAACACTACTCAGTCATTTGGCCAGAATGGTCTATACTGTTTTCCAGAGGACTAATTACACTTCTATATCAAGTAGGTTAATCACACTTACCCTCTACATGTCCAGACTGAGACTGCTTACTCTTGTGAGTTCCAGCCTAGAAAACAGCTGCTTCTTCTCTCATACAGATCAGGTAACACTGTCTACTGTAAGTGCATCATTTGTAAGCAGTAGAACACCACCCACAAATCTCATGTGGAACATGTGCAAACATTTTCCACCAAAATTGTCATTAAAACAAGCATCTCCCTCTAAGAAATAAGCCTTCCTTCTTCCTTTTTCAGAGAGCTCAAGTAAACTTTTGTTTGAATTTAGAAATATTTAGATTGGTTTTTTGCAAGGAACAGTTCAGGATACAACCACTGAGGTCAGGCTTCGAAATGTAGTGACAGTTCTCTATAAAGTCTTTCAAAAATTGAGTTTACTACACTTACTCTTTTTTCTTTTGTCTGCTAAATCCAGAAAGGCTACAAAGAACAACATTTGTAAGAGTTTGATATAGACCTCTGCAGAAGCAAACAGGTCATCACAGTAACCAACTCCACCACCACTCTTCTCAATCAGTTAATGAATGCGACCTAGGCTAATTAGGCTGTAATTCCAATTATTCCTTCTCTATTCTCTTTTATAAGAAAACACAAACTATGGTTGCTTTTTCCCCATCATTTAATCACGATGTTTTCATTATTCCAAAGTTTCATTGTTTCCCTAAGGCATCTGTGGCAATGCACTCTGTTTTTAATTTGGCACAAATGCCTTTCCAAGTCCTAGTGGCTCTGTGCCATTCTTCTCTTTTCCCACTGTGGGCACTATCAGTGAATTGCCTCAGCAAATGAAAGTACCTGGCACTGATTTACCTTTTCTGCTACTTCTCGCACCGACTGGACGCTTGTTCCATAAAGATGATTATTGTACTGGCCAGCTTCTATGAATTTGTGATCCTGAATATCCTTCTCCATTTGCTCTCGAGAGGTGACAAAGTGGTAATCACGTCCATCCACCTCATAATCTCGCTTTGGTCTTGTAGTATCTTCAAATGTAAACCAGTAAGTTTTAAAGCAAACTGAAACCCAGGAACTTTTCCTATGAGATCCAAAACTAGTCTCCCATTTCTACTGCAAAATTTTCACAAGCAAAGAGATTACTGACAAGTGAGACAAGTCTATAAAGTTTAGAGGATGTATTAAACTTTCACTCAGCATACAGAGGATTTCTATTATGAAAACATGCTAGTTTAACACAGCCTTCTCCCAAAACACAGCAGTGAGGGAAAAGTAACACACACAAAGACTCTGATTTGAGGTAAGTTAAGAGTTGACTAAATAAATGAGATTACAATACCACCATGCACAATTACCTTAGCCTATTTACAGAAAAAGCATGGCAGAAAGAAGCAGCAAGCAGAAACAAGCAAGCTAAAATCCCAAGCCAGGGAGCTACTTCCCCATCCCTCCCTGTCCTGCTACCATCTCAACAGAGGAGCTGACAGCCAAAACCCTGGAACCCAAAAGTTAGCATCCAGGACAGGAAGCCTCTCTTGCTATAATCTGAACTTCAAGCCCCACACTTTGCTCCAGCACTTCCATTTTGAAGCTCGCACGAGGCAGAATAGATTTGAATAACATCAGCAAATTTGAATTCAAACCATAGCAGAAAACTAACAGAAAAAAAGTATTATTTAGAACTGCTTTAATATTTACTTAGACTTACGTGGAACACATGAGCCAAATTTGTCTGGAAATTCTGAGATCAGGTCATCATTTATTCTGTCTTTCATGGGTCCCAAAACAATCACAGGTCGAGTGTAACTGACTATAGAACGTAAAGGAAGAACATCAGTTACAGTTCAGTAAATTCATCTTTGTCACATGGTAATGATTTTAATACCTGAAAGAATACGTACTCCTAAGAAGAAAAACCACATTGAAGAACTTCAGTTAATACTGTACTCATAATGAGATGTTCTAACTTCACTATCAAATCACTATCCTGGGTGACTGAAAATGCTTCTTAAATTTATGACATCTTTGGAAAAAAATAAATCTTTTCACAAAGTAACATCCTTCATGCTAATGAAAAAAGCAAAATGGGGAAGTATTAAAATCTTTATTTCAAAATGCACCTAAGCAGTAGCAGACTTTGTGATTATTCTAGTTCTGTGCTGGGAGAAACTGCTTCATTTCCTCTTAAGCCACAATTAAATACTCATGTAAGAAAAGACTCAACTATTTCTAGCTTCTGTAACAATTAAACGATCTTACAAATAGTATAGCACCTTCTAAAAATAGCTTAATTTTTTATAAAGGTATAAAGGGCTTTTGGTTGGAAATTAAGCATAAAATACCTGATTATACTGTAAGAACCACAAAGACAATAATGCCTAAGTATCTTAGCAATAATGTGTAATTTCAGCTGTAAAAACTTCAGTTATAGCTTCAATCTGTCTTTAAGGCACAGATAAGTCCAATTTAAATAAAGTCTGATCTCTAAAATGTGTTTTAGTTTAACTCTTAGAATTACTTTCTTTCCAAGGTATTAATATCTATAAAAGCAATGTCTTGGATCCAGTAACTGCCAAGTTGTTAATTTAGCAACTAACATATTTGCTTAATGACCAAGGGCAGCCCCACCAGCGTCTCAGGTCCGAGTGCCTTTAAATCTATATTGGTCACTACAGTTCTTTGCCACTCTGGGCTTCTTAAAAACATAAGGAATTACTCTGGAAGTTAATTAGTGGACATATGCAGGTAACATATGTATTACTGGTCCTAAGCAAAGGAAGGAAGTGCTGGCTCTTTTATAACCTATCCCATACACTATGTTAGAGTCCTAAAGGGAATTATGGTGACATACTTAAACGCCAAGCACTTAGTTGTCTAAAAGTTTTGTTCTCAAATATGATAGTCAGTAAGCTACTGGCTTGTGCTAGGACTCATTCACATCTTTCCTCTTCAAGCTTGACATTTAGTCACTTGATATGACTCTTGTTCTCAGTAAAACATCAGACTATCATACCTGGGATGCTAGTGCCAGATGAAAAGATGTTTCATCTTGTGGGACCCTTTGGTGTACATTCCCAGACCTGGTAGTTCCTCATTAGAGGGTAACAAACCTCCAGTTCCCTAGCAAAAGCTCAGCTTGCTTAGCATGTCCAAGAGGGCCTCAACATTTCCCCATTTCTAGCAGGGTCTTAACTCATGCATTCCTCATGCACGATTTTGTTTGGAGCCTACCAAAACTACAAATTACATCAATAATGTAGGTTGTGTTAGTCTTGCATACAAATTTTCACTACTTTTGGAAGCTCACTGATGAAATGGAGGCCACATGCTACGATTAACAGGTGAGAACAGAAAGTATCTACAAGCGCACACACTCCACAATGCTACTGAAGTAACTGGGCTGTGCTACTCACTGCATGAAATCAAACATCAAGTCTTTACACTCAAAATCATGTAAAAATACTATGTCTGTTTACTTGAACTGATAGGTAAGAAATACCAAGAATTCCTTTTACAGATTAACTTACAAATACATGAGCTATGTATCAGATAGCATAAATCAACCATTAGTACTGTGGTGGGGAATGAAAACACTAAAAATTCTCTGTTATATACAGGGATAAAAGATCAGGACCAAGGTGAAAAGAAAATAATAGCAACCCATAGGAAATAAGTGGAAAGCATTTCAAGTTAAATGCAAGTATCATAAAACAGCTTCTCCTATCAATTGCCATTTCATAGAAAAATACTAATTTTTCCAGAATAATAAAACATCACCAATCACTTAACCAAATTAATTATGTAAGAAGTCTGTACAGAAATGGGAGACAGCAATGATCAAGAGACATTTCAATTACAGCTTACTAAAATCCACAAATGATCTATTGACAGACTTTTTGGCTGTGGCAGGAAAAGGGAAGGTCAGCAGTGAGACTGCTACAGCAATATGAAACAGAAGAAAACTACATTTCCCAAGGTTCACACTGACTAAACTGTCAAGCAGTTCGTATTTTCCTTCGGCACCGTAAACCACACATGACAATTTCAAGTAGCACAGGTGATTTTAAGGAGCACATCTTTGGAATTTGCACTTCCAAATTTAGCAATAGTGTTTAATAATTTATCCTTTTATGCTTTATTCACTTGAACGACAACGACAAATTCATGAAAACTGTATGTACTGTAAAAATGAGTGAGCTCTACAAACCTTCTTGTTGATTGACTGGTTCATATGATAAGACATATTCCTCTTGGCCACCTAAAATGTAAATGCAAAGACACATGAATATATTTTTTTTTCCTAAGCTAACATATTTAAATGGAGTCATTTAATGAGCTACAGTAATACAGACATTCCTCAGTAATACGTATTACAATAATACTGATGAAGGACGTTTTTCAAGAGCGATCACAAAGATAAGCCAAATAAAATGTTAGAGCATAAGACACATACAGCATAAGTAGTTTCCTGGTTTATCTGAGCATGTCCAACTGCCACCAAGCACAAGAAGAGTTTTAAAGCATTACTGAAACGCTCTTACACACATTTCCCTGAACAAAATGCATGCATGCTGTCATTCACTGCTAGTGGCAATGCCACCTTCATCATGAATATTCTCCCTACGTGGATGCCAGCACTTACAAGAACATTTTTCTACATTTATAGAGAGCTGACAACCGTATCTGTCAAGGTGTACATATCTTCCTTTATCGTGAAGTGGCATTTTAATCAACAGCTTTCAACCAGTCTGAATTTTTTTAGATTCTGATTATATACACTAAGTAACTACTCTTAAGTGAATTTGTACAGATGAAATTGAAAATGAAGAATGCTTTGTATCATTCTCAGTTTCACAAAGCACATCAGCAGTGAATGAAACTAAGGTAAGTGAATTTCGACCTTTGACAGCTGCAGGCTTCTTAAGTATCAGTGAAAGCATCTGAAATATACCTCAGTTGCCATCTCTCTGAAAGACAATTTCTAGTCTAAAGGGTATCTCTGAGGAAGATTTCTTGCAAGGAAATCTCTGTGACAGCAGAGGACTTGTAATTCTAAGGACACTAGCTCAAATTATGCGACATGAGTGTGATCTTGGGATAAAGTACAGTCCATCAATAAGTCACGTGTCGTTTTGCAATGTTCTTTGGAGTTCATAAGCCACACTTACAACAAGCAAAAGAAACACAGCAATGCTATACCACAGCTGTATAGAAACAGATGGCTGATGAAGGATTTGATAAATTCATACGTTGCTTCTATACATCCATTCTTTATTTTGCAGCAAATACTACTGATCCAAAATTTACAGGTGCATTGAGGGAAATATTTCTCTTATTTGGAATAATTTTTATATTTAAGCTGTACTACAGCAATACATAAATGAGCATTTCACTATTTTAAGTTCTTGCAAGTGAGGAATACCTTAAGACAGACATAAAAACATGCAACCTGCATATTTTAATGTATTGAAAAGATACTCATGCAATGGATTTTAGAAGGACAGTATATACTTTCAGAACCCTTTTTAGACTAGAGAGGAATAAGGAATCACCAGCTATCAAGCTGTCTATGAAGGACCAAGCTTATATATAATTAGATAGTTCTTTGGAGAAGTCACTTGGCTAAAAGATTAAAAATTAGTTAAGCCAACTACTAAAGAGATAGTAAGTAAAAAGCATCCCTTGATTGAGGGCAAAAAGTATATATTGTCACTGCTTTTGAATATTTTGGAAAAATGAATATTAACAGAATGAACCTTTTGAACAACCGTACTCATCTGTAATCAAGATAACTTTCATATTAGACAGCAGTAAGAAGAAATTAAAAAATATATTTTAATAAGAGGTGCTCGGAATTACACATTCAGATAAGCAAATCCATCACATTTGTAATAAAAAAACCCAAGGCTTTTCAAGTAAAAATGGAATAAAAAGCTAACTAGTAGTACAAGCTTTAAAGAAAAGGAAACTCTGAGAAAAACCTTGGAGGGGAGGGAGAAAGGAAAGCAGCACATTTATGAAGAAACAGTCATGGTTAGTTCTAGTGACATGGCATTAAAATTGAATAAAATTTTTTTAAAGTTTCTCAAAGGCAGTTTCCATACATGCTTAGTTTTGGGTTACTCTCAGGGAACACAAATGCCTCTCCCCAACGGGTTTCAATTACTTTCTGCAGTGTTAGCATCTTATATATATATGTATAAATTCTCCCTGTAAGTGTAGTCATCTGGAAAAAAAAAATGTGGATCATCACCCCTGTGAACATCTACAGCTTCCAAACAAATCTATGTGTTCATGAACCACCTTCCTCATTTCCCTGACGTCAATTACATCTGTTTCTGAAGTGGCCATTAGATAGCAGGCAACCAGAGGCTGATTAGTGAGCCTTTTGCTATTCCTTCTTTTCACAGTTCTCTTCAAATCCTTATCTCATCCAAGTTCCTGCTCTGCTCTATCCTAGGTTCCAAGTCTGGACCATGCACCTTACTAAGGAGTTGTTCACCGGAATCAATCAGTGGGATTGAAGTTCTGGCTCTGTGTTAAGACATTTCAGAGCATTGTAAAGGAGCTTCATGAACCATACTATTTGCTGTGAACATTTATCATTACCCAAGCTACAGTAGTACTAAATAGTACTGTAGCCTGGGCTAGTAAAATAGCTACCTCAGTCTTCAGAGATAGAGAATGTGCACGTGTGCCTAGGATGCTACATACTAAGCACCCACACTTGACAAGATAGATAAATGAAAGCTGAAAGCAAGGGTAAATATGTTTGCTTATCTTCACTTCCATTAGAAGTATTATTAGTATTAGTAATATTATAAATATTAAATCTGAGTATCAGTTGTGGACACCTGTAGATAATTCCTGCACTATTTAGCAGATGACACAGTTCAGCCACCCTTCCAGTCTTAAGCTTGGTTACATACAGTTACATTTGTCAGCATTCTGTTTCAGTTTTAATAGGTCCATCTAGCTTGCATAATTTCAAAAAGAAGGAATAGATTCAAATGAAGCTGAACTAACAAAAAAAAAAATCATAATGACAATAAAAATATCCATAAAGGAGGATTGCAATGATTGTCTCTAGCCAGATTCTTAAAAATAAAAGACAGACACCGCACAATTTGCAGTACTCACCGAACACATGAATATGGATTTCACCTGAAGGTGACTGGGATGTTCTATTTAACATGTAAATTCCCAGAAAAGATAAGACAGACAAAAGCAAAGGAAGAGCTACTAAACAAAGATTCTAACGAACAAAGAACTTAAAAACACTTACGGTAACTACTTTCACTATCGCTGGCATTAGAGGTTACATGCTCTGAAATTGCAACACAATGGAAAAAAAAATAAGGAACAGACACTAATGGCATGAGTCCAAAAGAAAGCAAATTGACACAAAATAATCCAGATGAAAGACAATACTGATATCAAAATGCTGAAATCAATACATACTGCATATAAAAGTTTTAAGGTACTTCTCATAGCTCTCAGGATCAAGCTTAGTTTCATACGAAAGGAATTATGTTAATAAAAAGAAAAACATTAAACAGCACATCAAAATAAGATCACCAAAAGTACACTAGTTCATAGCTCACATGTACCCCTGCAATTTGGGATTTTCACTTCAAGATTGATTTTGTTGTGCAAGACCTATGGCGATATGCATTTCGACTTTTGTGCAGGCAATTTATTCATTATATTAAGAGCCTTGTAACAAGAACTGTTTCTTGGAATATAGTCCAGTGTACCACAGCACATTCAGTAATTCCTATGGTATATTTAAGAGATTCCTTGAAGTGAAGAATTAAGTTCCTGCCACCCCCTCCCCACCAATACTTTAGTTTTCAAAAGCTCCCAACTTTTATTCTGGACTACCTATATTAATTCCATGCCTTCTGCATACTAATCAAAACAATTAAGTAGCTACAAGATGTCTATATTTACTTTTTCTTGCTTATGATAAAAATTAATGCAATTGAAGAATTTCAGGTATCAAACTACTGCTACCTCAAAATTCCATACATTTCATGAACTTTGATATTGCTGAACTTTACTTTAAGTTTTCATGCCATCCAATGAGTGCCTTCATATAATGAAAACCAAACATTCACAGGTTAAGTCTGCACAAAGAGTTTGTTTGACCTATACAAATTCGACTCAACCCATGTGATATTATGTACCTGCATGCATGTGATAATACATATTGTTGTCATGAGCAGCCTTTATAAAACATTAAATTCACTGCAATTCCTGAAGGTAAGAATTATAGTTGTGAAGCAAGTATGCTTATGGTGATTAATAAACATTCAAAAGAGTTAGTCAACATATATATATACATCAAAAATATTTTTGAATAAAATAAACCACTATCTTGAAACCACAAGTCTCTGGCTAGACTGAACTCCCTCATTTCATTCCTGTGAAAGGAAAACATACAAATACTTCTTAATTGTTGTGAGTATCAACAGTTTGGGTCTAATTCCATTTTATTTTCTTGCCTTAGAAAAAGAATGTCCATAATTGGCATGGAAGAGGCACACAGTGATGTTTAAAAGCCTCGTGGTAGAACAGGCAAGGGAGACACTGTCAACTGAGAATAAAAGTGACATTTGGTCCACTTAGGCAAAATTGGCAGAAATGCCAAGCCTAAAATGCCAGCAAGAACAGCAGTCTTGTAGAGCCCAAGTAACACAGCTTGTGTTAAGCGTGGATGAGACAGTTCAAAAACACCTGATTGTGCTGATAATCAGGTTAGAAGTCATCTGTTACTATAAAAGAATCACCTGGTGACATTTCTGGAGCAGATTAAAATAGGTATGATTATAAGGCCAGAAAGGCTGCTCATGATCTGCTCTAAATCATGAGGCCGTAAAAGTTGCTAAGGTCTTCTGCTCTAGACCCAGAATTGCCTTGAATCTGTCCATGTCAGAAACAAGAATGAATGTTATAGCTACTAGAATTATTTCTTAACTGAGGCCATGTTATGCCCCAGGAAGAAATGCTTTTTTTTTTTTTTAATGACCTTTAGTCATGTATCTTCAGAGACCAATTCTGCAATTCCATAAACACACAATGTATGTGTTAAACACAGGTGACAAAAGCAAGGCCTCTTTTTTCAGTACAGTGGTGGTGTCTCTACACAATCAGATCTGTTAAAGAGTATTCAGTAACTTTTGAATCTCACTAGTTAACATTTCTCCAAGAAAGACAACAAATGTTTTATGTCCCCTCTATCAGCTACCCCTCTACTTGGTCTAAAAAGCATAAGAGTTGAAGTCAGACAGACAGAAAAATTCTCAGCATGTTTGTTAAGCAAAGTTCTTTGTTTAAGGAGCTGTAAATGTCAGGTCACCTGGAGAGAGGATTGAAAACTGTAACTAGTTAAAAAGTATTAAGACAATGGTTGTACTATTACTGCAAAAAGTCATGGGTTATTTTTCAATAAATAAAAACACAGAGACAAAGATAAAAGCGACATTAAAAAAAAAAAAAAAATCACCAAAACACAGTACTATTAAGGACAAACAAGTAAGCACTAAAAAACTACTAAACAACAAAAATCTAATGTGGTAATCACATGGAACTAAAGTAAGGTGTTCCTGAAAGCAAAAAAAAGCAACAAAAAAACCACCAAACCCTCAGAACCTCACAAACGAAAAAAAGCTCAAGGAATATATTTTGGGACAACCTCCTTATGCCACTAGAGCACCAATCTCAAAAAGATCTGTTAAAAAAATTTAAAAAGTAATAATTTTTCAGATGGAGGTTAAAGTAACTTGGGAGTATTTTGATCACTTACTCAGGCCTTTTGATCCCATGTCGTCAGGGACCTCCTGCAGAGTAGTCCCCAGAGGGCAAGCAATAAAAAGACAATCACAAAGAAAATAATTGTCAGTTATATATAATATTGGCGCTACGACAGGAGACAGTTCCCAGAACATCACAGGGGAAGATAAGGCTTCAGGATTCGACCTGGCTGGCACACCAAGCGTCATGAGCGATGCAAATCAGAGAACACGGCTTGCAGCAGACTTGGCCTGAATTTGCAAGCCTATGTAACAGCTTTTCGGAACACACTTCTCTTCTAGTGCTAGCACCAACGGTGGAAATGGAAGTGGCCTCTCTTCATTAGGAAAACCAAATCAGAATAATTTTGAAGAAAAACAGTCTAAATGGACCGACTCCAGAAGCTGGTTAGCGCCACTGCACTTTATTTGCTGCTGTGCCCTCTTCTCCAAGTTAGAAACGAGGACCCATCACTGACAGTGTTGGAAGGCTGTTAGCTCCAATTCAAAACGGTGTAACCCAGTTTATTCCAGCTGGGATCCTCTTGGGTTAAATTCTACTTTAACAGCAAATGAGTGATTTTGATTGATTTTGTCACTGACACCTGAATCAAGCTCCTTAGCCTGTTGCAGCTCATGAAACTGTCTCCATGGTAACACCCTACTGCAATCTAGAAGGCCCTTCTACATGTGGTTTTGCTCTCCAAGTGCCACATACTTACGGTCAATATCACTGGTTTCCTGCTCACTCTGGTCCTTGTTCTTGTAGAAGGGAAATTTTCGGGAAAAGAGGTTCTTTTTACGCTTGTCATTGAATGACTGCTGAAGAAGAGAAGGAGGGGCAAAACAAAGGATGTCTAATGTCTGTGTGAACAAAGGCCCAGACCAGCAGCTTTGTGGAAGCTGACTCCTATAACCACATTATGCAGCGCACATTTCAGTTTAACACTATCTTCTTTGCTCATTCAAAACAGAGATGAGGTCATGGCTTTGCTCACATCCTCTGCATTTCATGCTTACTACTGAGAGCACTAGCAGACTGCTTCAGCCTGCATAACTTGACCTGTACTTGACAAATTTAGGCTTGCTGGGAGTGCAAAAAAGATGTGAAAAACCAGGCTGCTGAAAGATGGCCAAACCATAATGAACCAAATTAAATCATGAACTCAATTAAATCATTGTTATTATCTGATTTAAAGGTTAAAGTACTTAAAACATCAGGGTTTTTTTTACACCTGCTTTTGCAAACAGCTGACATCACAATACTACACCAGAAGTTATTTGCCAGTGCTACCCATTTACAAAGGCAAAATTGCACTTCGGTGACAACTGCTAAATAACCTACATGGTAAAGACAAATGAAAGTTATAAGCTGGCATTTTACAAATGCTCTTACAATAAAACTAAGTAACAATGAAATTGGGGGGGGGGGGGGGAACCCAAACAAAAAAACTAAAAAAGACTCTAGCTAAGGTACCCAAACAGNCTGTCCTCATAGGAGAGCTGCTCCACCCCTCTGATCATCTTTGTGGCCCTCCTCTGGACCAGCTCCAACAGTTCCATGTCCTTCCTGTGCTGGGGGCTCCACATAGAATGACTATGTGAAAATCCCTGTCTGACCAAGAAGCATGTTGAGCAACTTTTGACATTGCCTGCTTGTGTTGCTAAAGAATTTCTGCATCTCAGTTGATGCAGAAGGTTTCTAGTTAACCTATATAGACAGATACACAACCATATATCTGAATATTAACTATTATTGTGCTCCTTGTCTAAGTGGATTTTCCTTCATATACAGCTATTAAGACAAAAATTTAGCAGTATATGTGATATCTTCTGTTGAAGACATGACATTACTACAGCACCTTCATTTACTTTTGCAAGTCAATAAAGAAGCTCCAAGTACAGGTAAATCAGAGACAATTTTATAGAAATAATGCCTAGAACTAAAACTAATACAGCTACCCTGAAGTCAGCTGAGATTTCTTCCAGTTTTCAGGCATAAGTGAATCATCTGACCAGTTATGCCGAGGCATGAAATTTGCCACATTTTTGTCATTTGGTTTGCAGTCACTATTCCAGAAAAGGACAGCAAAATTAAAATCTTTAGCTNGGGGGGGGGGGGGGGGGGGGTAACCCAAACAAAAAAACTAAAAAAGACTCTAGCTAAGGTACCCAAACAGCAAAAAACAAACCAAAACAACCCAACACTGCATTTGTTTCACTTTTTCACAATTGCAACTCCTATCAAGGAGTGACTTCACTCGGAATTCTAAGTCTGCATCCCAATACCAAGATGAACTTTCTAAAGATATAAAGTAATTTCACTGTGTTTTCTGTGACAATTTCAATGTTTACTGTGACAATTATATTTACAAGGGTACAGNGACAGATACACAACCATATATCTGAATATTAACTATTATTGTGCTCCTTGTCTAAGTGGATTTTCCTTCATATACAGCTATTAAGACAAAAATTTAGCAGTATATGTGATATCTTCTGTTGAAGACATGACATTACTACAGCACCTTCATTTACTTTTGCAAGTCAATAAAGAAGCTCCAAGTACAGGTAAATCAGAGACAATTTTATAGAAATAATGCCTAGAACTAAAACTAATACAGCTACCCTGAAGTCAGCTGAGATTTCTTCCAGTTTTCAGGCATAAGTGAATCATCTGACCAGTTATGCCGAGGCATGAAATTTGCCACATTTTTGTCATTTGGTTTGCAGTCACTATTCCAGAAAAGGACAGCAAAATTAAAATCTTTAGCTCAGTTTTGAGACTCTATGCTGCCAGGAACTGTTTATTTTGAAGCCAGGCATAGCCCATGCGCAGCAGGATGTAACAAAACTGTCACAAAACCTGTTTAAAAAAAATAAATAATCCTCCCTCCCAATTTATACATCTAAGGTGATACTAAAAGTGATTGTCAGTCTGTCTTCAACTAGTGTAAGCTCATCTTCCTCTGCTATCACCTTTGAAGGTTATAGGTGATACTACCTTGGTAGGGAGGTTGGACTCAATGATCTCTGGAGGTCCCTTCCAACCTCTAAAGTTCTGTGATTCCAGCCTGGACCACTCTGTGATTCCTCTACTATATACATACATAATACAGTATCTTTAATACCAGCACTAAGTATGGAATGAAATAGAGTAACAACTAGGGGTCACATAGCACAAAGTTCTATCAAATGGTGAGTCACCTTCTTAGGTACAATTACAAAACTAGCATTTTATTTCCTTAAAGAGAATGCCTACAGTGCAGCATAAAAGCTGCACCTTCCTATGTCATTGACAACCCTTCTTAGCCATCTGTTTTAATACAGACTTCCTTAGCAATATCAGCTAACTGAAACACCCAGTGATATTTTCATTACTATTGTTTTAAAATATTTACTCAAAGCTAGTAGGTGTTAACAAGGCACATGGCACCACAGGAGCACAATCAGTGACACTGAGCTCTGGAAACAGCAATACTGTGTTAACTAGGAAATCCATAAAACCTTTAATTGGCTGGCATCTGTGTTTCACTAAAACTGTCATTCTACTGTAATAATTATTCAATTATCATCCTGACATATGGACAAAAGAACTGGTTTCAAGCCAATCATATGTTCAGAGGAACCATACTTAGCCTGACACAGTCTTAGGTTATGGCTTTCCTGACCTTCCTAACCTGAGGTCAACAAGTCCTTGTGATTGATTTTCCATAACCAGAAAGGTTAATGTGATCTGCAGAATAAGGGCAACAAAGAAATACGCCCAAAGGAAATTTTTGCTAAGTATACTGAAAAACATTGCAACATGATTTTAAAAAAGTGGAAACCTCCATTCAGAGAAGAAGAGGGGAAATAAAGGCAACAAACCCAGAACAGTGTACCTTAAGTGAGATGGTGAGGCTGTGCAATTTGTATAGTTAAGTTAAAAAGAGCAGCTGATTTATTGTACTTCATAAAACATAACAGGCTTCCTCACTTCAGTTTTGAAAATATTTCATAACAATAATTTTAACCTTCTTCTACCAAAAAGAAGAAGGTTCTTTCTAACAGTAAATTTAATGTACTGCATGTACAATGGTCAGAGTCAGTTCCATAGCCAAAAAAAAAAGAGAAAACAAAAGTACTATTATACTGATTTTGCGTAACAGATTAGCCAAAAGATTACTCTTAATAGATACCATGATTATAAAAAAGCTAGAGAGAATGGCTTATTAGTTGCAAATGCATAGTAATTGCATTATTTTTTTGTAAGCCCACTAAAAAAATCATATAAGCAAAAATATATTAAAATAGAAGCAGCACAGAAAGTGAGATATTTGTGTACATGACAGTAAAAAAACAAGGGGGAGGGGGAGGGAGTTAACCATTTGTTGCCCAGATTTTTTAAAGCTTTCCATAAAATGAAAGGAATGTGGATTTTAATGTTTGCCCTCACTCAGATTGTTCTTTAAGGTTTTGATGTAGACATTTTGAGGTACTAAGTTGATATTTCATCATATCCATGGAGAGTTATCATATACAGACACAGCAGGGCACACAGTCCACAAGGACAGATATGGTGCAGGAAACATACCGGGGGGAAATGTCATCAATGACAAGTACAGGAAGAATACTTTAAGGAGAAACCATAATGTTAAAACATTGACAGCTGAAGGAAAAGGTTGTGAGCAGTGTAAGCATGTTTGCAAAATGTAATGTTACTGAAGAACAAGAGCTGCAGTTCTGTATCAATGGCAAGCGTAGTTGCTTTTCCACTCAGTATTCCATGCAAATCTTTGATGCTGTGCCAGCACACAGGGACTGTGCACTGCCTTTGCACACCATTAATCCGCTCTTCACAGTTTTTTGGTAGACAAATTATAAAACCATGCAATTCTCTTTCAAAGCACATGGTAACATTTGAAAAATTAAAATAATAACTGCAGTATTTAAGTTGTTATCTTGGTGCAGCTTCTATAAAGTGAACTCAAATTAGAAAAATGATCACATTAAAGAATTATCACAGCAGCTGATAACCAATTATTGCAACACCAAAATCTGAATGCACCAAACCAGAAAACCCCTAACAAATCTCAAGGCAGTAACATAATAGTTCATCAGAAAATAAATAGAAATAATTATTTCCTTTTCAACAAATATTTTTGGGGGGGCGGCAGAAGGGAAGCTTCTTTTTCTATGTCTTCCTTCTGTGATCTTTCATTAATAAACTGAAATCTCTGCTGTGCAGCAGAGGTGTATACATAGGGACTTGACTGTCTATACAGAAATATAAAGTCCTTTCATATTTTATATATGTGATTTCTGAAATTATGAAAACACTGTAGCTCAAGTGAATGACTTGCAGAAATCAATGACTCAAAAGAACCTTTATCATTTCCAATCATGGCTGACTAATGTAACACCATTCATGAGTGCTAATAAAAACATAATCACTACTTAAGAAATAGCTTCCTCAGGAGCTTAAGGCATTTTTCAGACTTCTAAACATTTCAAATATATTATTACTTTTGAAGGCTCTTACATCTAATATGCACACACCTAAGCCTCCAAATTACTAGTTAAATACTGTACTTGAAATCTGTAAGGCTGTAAAATTGCTTCCCAAATTTCCAAATGATCAAAACACTGCAAAAAAAGCCTCACTCTCAAAATAAAAAAATAAAATTGGCATTACAAAATTGCTATAATTTCAGCTATAAACATTCTTATTAGTACAGAAGTAGGCGCACTGCCTTCTCACCACTCATTCCCATCATATGCTGGAATTGATTGAATACCATGCAGTGAACTGCACCAAGGGACTGCCTCAAATTAAAATGAGGATTTTTTTTTTTTTCCCCCTTGGGTTGTTGTTCATCCACATTGGCCATTTTATATGATTTGAGCATTCATGTTTGTATCAAAAGAGAAGATCAGTGAGAAAAAACAGCTGTGAGATGGAGACAATGGCACTAGCCTTGAGGTTTTGTTGGCTTATGCCCTTGCATGAAGTTCTTTGAAGGTCATACATCCAAGGTGTTACATACAAGGTGTTACAAAGAAGTTACTTTCTGCTGTGTGCCTGTGTACATTACAGAACCTCATTTCATCATAGGGACCTGGACCTTGTTGAGCTTTAGTCCCTTGTTTTCCAGATGCATATAAAAGTATTAAAGAACTAAAGAAATTTTTGTTTGTGTTTTGTTTTGGTTTCTTTTTAATTAGTAGTAGGCCCCTTCCCAAAGGGGAGTCCAGGTATAAAATCCACACCAAAGGACTAAACTGCTTGATAAGCAGAGCTATTAGAAAATGAACTGTTCAATACTCAATTAGCAGTTGTATCTCCTATCACATCACGGTATTAATGACAATATATAACTCTTGTGTCTTGGCAATGAAAAGTTTGCTTTGGTGCTCAAAACTATTTTCTTTCAATTTGACAATTTAATTTGTTCATTAAAACCTGAGTCTGCACACAAAAAAACACTGAAAAATGTTACCACTGACAACGCCAGGTGTAATTAGCACTTTATTAACTCACCCCTTTATCTCCTCTTGTTTTGGAATTGAATTTCACTGTCTTTAAGCGGGCTCTTTCCTTTTTCTCAACTCTACCACAAAAACATAGGCAAAAACAGTAAATCAGCAGAAGTCAAGACCTTCAAGTTACCACTTGGTTCTGCATAAGCATCTGCCTGTACCTTTCACAGCATAGATATTTACTGCTGATGACACCTTCCAAAAATAGAAGCCTGCCAATGGCAAACTGTATGGGAAAAGTAATGCCTAATTTCCCAAGTGATGAGCTGTGAGTATTGGAGTATTTTGTGCTTATATGAGTTCACTAAATCCAGAGGGTGACTTAGGAAGTAAACACCCTCAATTACGAATCCACAAGAGATACGATGATGTAGAGCACCTGATCTCTTCTTTGGATCTCTAGTATGACAGTGAACAACTCATCTCTGTTTACTCTGGCCACCAAAGATAGATTTGCCATGTTGCAGGTTTTAAGTAGGGAGAATTCATGGTGGTGTCACAATCTGAATAAAATTCACTTTGCAGCTTTTCAAGAGTAATTGGTATGATGTTATTAAACCAAATGGTAATATTATTAAATCCTTAACTTGCTTACACTGCAAACAGAAAAGCGGACTTGGATCAGCTTTATCAATTTCAGCACACAAGTCCCAAAGCTAAATTGGATTTTAAACACACTTCTCATTTACTTAGTCCAGAATCTCACTAGAGATAACTAATTTGAACTAAAAAAACCCCACAGCCAACCAAACAAAAAACACCAAACCTAAACCAAACAAGGTGACGTGGTGCAGAATTAACCACAAACACCAAAGCACATGCAGTGTATGTATTAATCATATTAGATGTTTATTACCAGGGATCTTAAAATCAGTTAGATACCACATACCTGCGTTTGCTTGGGATAACTCCAATTTCATCACTTTCTCCATCTGGAGTCACCTGCCGTGCTTGCCACCATTCATCATCAGAAGCATTAATGACATGGAGAATATCGCCAAATTTGAAGTTCAACCCTTGACTCGGAAGGCCGCTATCTTTAGTCTTGTCATAGTCAAAGAGAGCTCTGCATTGGAAAGGAAAAAAAATTAAACATACAGGAAGAAAACACTAGAAGAGCACCAATAGCACAAAACATGAAGCAAGCTGCCTGTGCTTTTTGTAAATGCTTGCATCATTCTGACAGGACACCGAATGCGCTCTCATACACACACAGAATACGCAGTGTAGCATCCATGCACGCTTCTAAGTTTTAACTAATGGGAACAAACAGTCCAGAGCAAAACTGCAGTGCTTTATAAAAGGTCCACTGAAGATACCTCTTACAAGTCAATGAGGACTGCACAGAGCAACTTCCATATCAGCCTAAGATAAAAGAAGTTAAGCAAGTACTTGAAGCACTGCCAAAAATCTTTCATCTTACCTGTAAGCTCCTATGTTTGTCAGTGATGCACTTCCTAAATGATACCTCTCTCAATTTAGAGACTTCATACCAAATCCAATACACAGTAGGATCAATAGATTACAATGCAATGGTTTGAAGTGGGGTCCTTTGCCTTGCCCAAATTCACTTCATTCCTTCATACCAAACACGAGTCTTATTCACTTTGCTAGGTTTTTAATGTCTCAGATTATTTTCTGTCTCATGTACGTACCTCTAATTGATAACTGTTAGCATCCAAACTTGTTTTAGCTTTGTGAACTTTGCCTTTCTTAAGCACCGAAAACATTTCTTCCACTTTCAACTCTGTTTATTCATAATCGATGGCAAATTGCTTACAGGGAAACAAACTCAAAATCTTCTGTCACATCAATTATCTTTAACATGAGATCTACTTCAAAATCAAAGTTGAGGCATCACACTTTTCTTGGGCCGTAAGTTATCAAACACTTTCCATAAATCGCTAATGCTTTTAATAAATGTTTTCTAGAACAAGGTCAAAGCTTTAAAATGGCTTAGAAATATTTACACTCAGAGCTTTGTGTGTCATATATTTGAACACGTATTACCTTCAATATGTTAATTTTTTAAGTCTATGGAGGTTGAAAAGTGACAGAATCACAGAATATGAGAGGTTGGAAGGGACCTCAAAAGATCATCCAGTTCAACCCCTCTGCCAGAGCAGAATCACCTATACCAGATCACACAGGAGCACATCCAGGTTGGTTTTCAACATTCCAGAGGAGGAGACATTCGCCTGCCTTAAGTAGTGCCATCTCCACTGTAAGATTTTTCAGTTTAAGTCCATAGCACACTTGAGATATTCTGATTATTTAAAAAAAAATCAGTAACCTTTTTTTCCTTTGAAGCTGCTGAAATACTGCAGATAAGAAAACTATACACGTCCAGTAATTATTCCTCCAGATTAATTCTACATAGCTTTGTTCAAGAGCAATCTGGAGAAATATAATTTCCTAACTCAAAATAGATGGCAAATAATCCATTATGTATTTTTCATGCAGTTTTGAGATGTCTACATTTTCACTGAATTCATTAACTGCATTACTTCCTGAGAATTCTTGTTAGTATTCAAGCGATGATTTCTACCAGCACTACTTTTAACATCTAAGATTTGGTTGAGTATAAACTTGTATGAGCTAAGCCTACTATCATGAAAAAAATACACTGGATGCATAAATAAAAATAAAATACACAAGAGTGAAATGGAAGCATAAATGGCGAAAAACAAAACCATTAACACACCTCAAAACAGATAAACAATTACGCAGAGTAGTTTTTGCACAATGAAAGGCAGCTTCATTAAGTATTTTTTTCCTCTGGTGAGGAAATGTCAAGAAAAATAATTTCACTGGAGGAAAAATGTCGAAGCTGATAAGACAGGTTTAGAAGATAAATGAAAGTTTCACATGGTACTGACAAAATTATATAGCTACAATTCTATGAACCCAAAGAACTGGTAACGATCAAAGAAATAAGCCAAAAAGCAAAGAGAATTAACATGAATCTCTTTTGAGTCCAACTGATTAACATGGCTTTTTCTGTATGCCTGGCAAGTCATCAAGTGGGAACTCATTTCACAGCCAAGACAACATATTTATCTGTGGACTGGTACAGAAAAAACAGCTTTTATCAACTCCCTGTAAGGAGATATATCACAGATTCATAATGCCATGTATATATTTATTTCACGTAAGTTACAAGCATAAACTGAAAATAAACTTGGTATTCCCAATCCACTACTGCTTTGAAGAGAGTTCAGTGATACTTTCTCTAAGTTCTACTTCAAATTTAAATGAGAAGTCCTAAAAATTATTTCACAGAGAGAGCACCAAGTCCTTCATTTTACTTTGCGTTGTATCACTCAGCAACCAAAGTGAAATAAAAAAAGGTAATGTAGTTCCTCCATTTACAAGCCTGCAGAAACTGAATTTAAATCCCACATTTTGTGAGTGTTTATGTTTCAAAATCTAAAATTTAATGGCTGTGACAACAGCGCCAAATATGCCAGAACGGTTTCTTACTTGGCCACAAACATTGCTTTCACTATCATAGGTTGTTGATCAAGTTTTACTGAAGCATTTCTTCTTTAAGGGTGTTCTTGCTGAACAAAGCAATCAGGAATTCCTGCAGCAAAAGCATCTCCGTTTCTCATTTAATGAAACAGGAATTAATCTTACTGCTTCAGAATGAAGGAAAGGCTCTTTTTGCCTCTGAACTTTTGGGAATCCTATTTGAAACTGTATGTTTTAACTAACACAATAACATAGGAATGGCTCAATTAAACTCCTGCAGGCAATTAACACTTCTCAGACCTGGTGCTGATGTCAGATCTCATTTTTCAAAGGATTTAGTTCAAATTTCCTCATGATATGAAAACTGTTAAGTTTCTTCCACTTGGAGATGCAACCATTTTCCACTCTGCTTCAAGCAGAAATCAGCACCATTGTTTGAATTTGATATGTATCATGCTGGTCAGGAAAAGTGCAGACAGGCAAAAGTAATTTTCAACTCTAAATTCTATGAGCACTGCACAGATTGAGATTTGGCATACAAAATGAGATAAAATACAGAATAAATTTATTCTGTCAACTTCTTATTATAGAAACTTGATAGCATGTGACATACTAAAGTATCTCACCTTTTCAAGATTTGCTTTTTGAATCTGTGGATGAAAGAGGAGAGTGGACAGACACAGGGCAGATGCAAAAATGGGAACATTTTAGGAGGCAATCTCCTTTCAGAATACAGGTCAAAAGAAATATAAAGTGTAAATAAGAAAAAGTCATTAATTCAGTACATCTTAATTAGTCAAGAGGAGAGAGAAAGTTAGAAGTGCAAAGAGTTAGCTGCAGTTGAACTGCTGTATCTGTATTGTCCTCCAAGGACTGTTTCTTATGTTTCTATTCAGCATCAGTTGATACAGACTTTAGAAGAAGGAGCTCTCATTTCACTTAGAATCATAGAATGGTAAGGTTGGAAGGGACCTCAAAGATCATCTAGTTCCAACCCCCTGCCATAGGCAGGGACACCTCCCACTAGCACAGGTCACTCAAGGCCTCATCCAACCTGGCCTTGAACACCTGCAGGGAGGGAGCAGCCACAACCTCCCTGGGCAACCTGTGCCAGTGCCTCACCACCCTCACTGGAAAGAACTTCCTCCTGACATCTAGTCTAAATCTTCCCTCTGCCAGTTTAAACCCACTGCCCCTAGTCCTGTCATTGCAAGACCTTGTAAATAGACCCTTTTCAGCCTTCCTGTAGGCCCCCTTCAGATACTGGAAGGCTACTATAAGATCTTCTCAAAGCCTTCTCTTCTCCAGGCTGAAGAGCCCCAACTCTCTCAGCCTGTCCTCATAGGAGAGCTGCTCCAGCCCTCTGATCATCTTCGTGGCCCTCCTCTGGACTCGCTTCAATTCAAACTGTATTTTCAAGGAAACACAACTGACTTCTCCTTAATATTGCATAATAACCCCAAAATGCTCTTTACAGGCAGGCTACTCAAAATATCAAGTTTTAGTTTTTGAGAAACAATTTGCTATTTCACAGAATCTTAGGAGTTGGAAGTGACCTCCAGAGACCACTCAGTCCAATCCCCCCGACCAGAGCACAATCACCTAGGGCAGGTTGCACAGGAAACACATCCAGGTGGGTTTTTTAAGTCTCCAGAGAAGGAAACTCCACAACGTCTCTGGGGAGCTTGTTCAGTGCTGTCTCCACCACCATAAAGAAGCATTTCCTTGTGTTGAGGTGGAACCTTCTGTGCTCTAATTTGCACCTCTTGTTCCTTGTCCTAACACTGGGCATCATTGAAAAGAGACTGACACCTCCATCTTGACATTTTTAGAATATTTCTATTGGATAGGTTTTCTACCTATCTGTTGGATTTATTTTTCAATTTTGTTTTACGTGATATAACTGAAATCCTTTAAGGCATATCAAGAACTAAATAGTATAGAAAAAAGATAAGCTCCAGTCACTAAAATTGGCTTTGAATAGGCACAGTTAAAAACTGGTCCAGAAAGATCATAGCAGAGTAACTTATAATAAGCTGGATAACTGACATGCTCTGTCTGTATCTAGCAGTAAGTGAAAAGACTCACAAAACTTGCTCGAGTGAGGTCCAAATTGCATCACAAAGCAGACAGAACAGATGTGAAGCCATCCTGCGTATAGCGAGTTGCCTATCAGTTTTTGACATCTTTCGGTGCGATGACAAGAGTAGATCTCAGAAACCCTAGCAGTATCCTCTGTTAAGAGATGTGGGTGGAAAAGTGTTTCTCTCAAGCAATTTTTGCATCTTAGATTTTTGGTCTGACTTATAACAAACCTGATTATCCAGCCTCTAAAACCTTTCTTGGAAAGGGAATCCCCAGTCTCCACAAGGCTTCTGCCAACAACCTGGAGAAGGGTAATTTTTTTTTTTTCGCAGCAGCTGGCAAGGTCAAATTCTCAACCTCAGTTATTTACAGTTAACAATTTCTATCCATGGCATAAAAGCTAAACAAAATGCTTGTCAGTGACTTTAAATACCAGGCAAACGTGTGAACAGAAGCACTTCAAAACCTAGCCAAGTTATAGCTAACCAAGGAACATAAAAGTATTTGGAATTGTTTAAGCTTTGTTATATGGTGAGGGTTAAAGTTATAAATTACGAGATTATGAAAAGGGGGAAGATCTCACCAGAATATTCATGTCTTCAACCACCTGGAGAAATTCTAAAACATGGATAACTGAGGTATCAAGCACTTATCCTCAGTACTTAAGGCATGTATCCAGAGAGATTTAAATTTTGATCCTCCCAAAATAATCAAGGCAGAGAAAAACATACACAAAAATAGAACAAGATCAGCTCTGAAAAACTAGAAACCAGATAATGCTACTAAACTAATAGGTTAAAGCACAGAGGCTACTGAGGGTCTTTTCCAACTTGGATGTTCCTGTGTGTGAAATTCTGTGTGTGTTACAGTTAATGAAAACAGAAGCCCTGGCTGAGTGATTTCTTATTTTTTTCTCCAAAGCCTTCAGAAAGAGGTTGTAAAAAACTGAGTCTTTTCTGAGCAAATGCAATTACCTGCCTTGTGTAAGACTTGCTTCCTTTCTCACACTCACAGCTCAATAGATAACAGCATCATGAAAAAAACAGCCTCTGCTTCACATGGGAGAAGTCAATGGATTTTAGCAGGTAAGCCAGTGAGTTCATACAACATTTTAAACCAAGTTTAACTCTACCATCAGCACTACTGAAGTCTTGCCTACACTTACTAAAATATTTTGGCCTCTGTCAAGAGGCTACTGCTGCCTTTTATTCAATCCAGAGATGAACTGGTTTGAAGAGCTCCAAAAATCCACTTATTTTTAAACATATAATCCTTTCACCCACATTCCCTCCTTGAAACATTAAGCTTGAATAGTACATAACTGATGTATGAGCTGCCCAACTTATGTAGGAGTTAGTTGGCACATTAATGAGCTGCCCCTTGCCACAATTTCATGGTGAAGTCATCTATTTTCTTAACGGCTTCATGATCTTCCATTTTTACTTCCTTTCCGTTTAGTTCTACATGAATAAATTAATGCAAAATATTCAGGTCATTTGCTTTGATGCATTTGCTTTTGGTTACCATGGAAAATGTTCTGTAGAAGATGCTACTGAATATAGAAATAAGATTTCTTAATGCAAGCAGAGAGTATAACTCAAGTAAGTTGATGGAAGCAAGATGGAAATCTGTTAAAGCTTAAAAGGCAGAGCATAAATTTGAACTCGAGAACTGAAGAAGAAAAATGTGAAGACTACTGTTACAAAAACACAAACTGCATTAAGCAAGATGTTAAGCCATCTTACACACTCACTTAAAGAATACATGCCTTTTTTTTTTTTCTATGAGAGGCAGCAAAAAAAGCAAGTAAAACACACCACTCTCCAAAGTTCATACAGGGTTCTTGGGGCTGTCACTAATTTTCAACCGCAGTAGAAGAATCAAGCTAAATGAAGATTTACTTTTAATACATTTTTGCATTCAAATATCAAAATTTTCCAGTGCAATAATGAGTAAATCAGCATCTAAAAATGCAAATATAGAAATACCAAGCCTTCAGGAAAGCAGACAAACACACTAGCAACACACTGAACAGAAAAATGGTTACCTGACATAGAGGGATCTCTTCTGGCTGGTTCGTAAAGATCCTGATCCCGAACTAATGCTACTGTTCATCATCTGTTCCCGTAAATCATGTATTTTAGCTTCAAAACGACTGTATTCTGTAACGAAGGGAAGCCTGGCAATTAATTTCCTCTGAACTTCAGCAATTACTCAGAAAAATGCTCTAAGTCTCAGAGAAGAAACAATTACAGCTTTTCCAATGCAAGGAAACCTGCTAAGTTTTTATTACACGTTATGCTTTGTAATTAGAAATGACGACAAAGTTTTACTTTGTAGTTGGAAATAACGACGAAATTTTACCTTGTAATCAGAACTGATGATAAAATTTTACCTTGTAATTAGAAGTGATGACAAAATTTTACCTGGGTCATTATCCACTGAAACAGAAATTTGACAAAAATCACGACTAGACAATGCAAACAAACGAGAACATGAGGCTTTAAAATCTCATGCTTTTCATCTCTAGTTTACAGGAACTATTTTTTTTTCCCTAATACAGATGATTTTTTCTACTAATAATTATAATTTTCGTGGTGTTAAGTATATTGATACATCTAGATATTAGCCCATGACAAAGAACAAAGCTTTAGAATGTAAATGTGACATGCAAGATTTTATGACACACAAGAATTATACATTTTAAATGTTAAGAAACTGGGCATTAGAAGTGTCTATACTTTAAAATTACTGGACTTGAATTAGAGAAAGAATTTAGCAATACAAGATGGGAAATCCACAAAATACATAAGTAAAATATCTGAAGACGACAATGTTCCCATGGGAGCCCAGGAAAGAGGGGAAAAAAACCCAAACCAACAACAAACAAAATCCAGAATTCTGGCATGAATCTCCATCCACTTCTGAACAGCATCAGAGATTCAAACTCCCTCTATATAGTTATGTACGATGTTAATCCTGGAAAAACGGATTGTGTTCTTAAGCAGCACTGTGTACTATTAGAACTAAACTAAATGCATCTGATTTTAGCCACAAAGCAGACAGTAAAAGAGTAATAGCTTCTTCAGGATGAATGGCTCCTGAAGCAAGGTACTTACATGCTGTCAACATAAAGTATCATCTCAAAACAAGGAAGTTTTCCCTTCAGTTGAATAGTTTGTACTTCAGGATCCACAGACCCACTTGCAAAACCTTCCTAGTTAAAAGAAACATCCTGCAGCCACCACCTTTGCCAGGAGACCACGTGATGCCAGATTATAACAAGTCAACACTGAGAGAGGCAGGGTGTGTGCAGCAAGCAGCTGATGAACTGCCTAATACCTTTCTCTTCCTAGCTTCACCCTCATTCCCCGCAGGCATCCAACTTACTCAGGAAATTCAAGATTAATAGAGAGGGTTCTAAAATGCAAAAATATTGAGAAATATCTCTAAACCAAACTTCCTTCCACAGTCATCTAAACACTAAAAATGATTTCTCATATTCCATTCCATAGCACTTTCTCCTAACGCACTCATCAGTGAGCACTATGGCTTAGAGACCAGGGAAGAATTTAAAAAATATGAAGCCACAAGTGAATAATCATAGCATCATAGAATTGCCAGGGCTGAAAGGGACCTCAAGGATCATCTAGCTCCAACCTTGCCTCCCCGGCCATAGGCAGGGACACCTCATGCTCTATCAGGTTGCTCAGAGCCCCATTCAGCCTAGCCTTGAAGACCTCCGGGGATGGGGTTTCCACCACCTCTCTTGGACACCTGTTCCAGTGTCTCACCACCCTCACAGTGAAGAACTTCTTCCTAACATCCAATCTCGATCTATCCATTCAAGTTTTGCTCCATTCCCCCTAGTCCTATCACTACCTGACATCCTAAAAAGTCCCTCACCAGCTTTCTTGCAGTCCCCCTTCAGGTACTGAAAGGCCACAGTAAGGTCTCCTTGGAGTCTTCTACTCTCCAGACTCAACAGCCCCAACTCCCTCAGTCTGAATAATATGTGAGCCAGATTCTGGTAAATCACTTCCTTCATCCAGGTTACTATTAAGTCTGATGCTTGAGCAACAGCAACTATAATTAACTCTATCTAGAACATGACAATATGACAGTCTCTCAAATATGACTTTGGTCCTTTAAACCCAAAAGCTAGTAGTTTTTAAGATAGTATCTTAGTTTTTAAAACAGATCAAGTGCCTTTTGGCAAATAAAGTCCAGATCAAATAATTTAACGGTACTAAGACTGATGAAACAGAAGCATTATTTCTACCACTACCAATGTTATTATTAACAGCAAAAGAATTTAAGATGACAGGATGGTAACCTGTAGGGAATGTCAGAAAGCTCCTTCTTTTAGGAAGCAATGTCCCTTAGGGGAAGAACTTGGATACAGAAAGAATATAATCGGCTCCTGCTGTGCTGACTTACCCAAGGCCATACAGTGCATTTTACTCACTTGTACCTAAGAAATGACCTCTTATGCCTCTCACCTGTTTCTTAAGTGTCTTGGAAGATTAAGACTCTACACTTTAAGCATACTACATGAATGGTAGCTGAGATTTCTGGCATAAGATTGCTTTTTTTTATGCCCAGGTGAAAGGAAAGTAAGCATGGAAAAGACCAGATAACCCAACCATCTTCTTGTGCTACAGCCTGTTTGGTACTGATGCGTATACAGTTCACTGTAGCAGCTACTGGAAAAGACCACAAATGTCTGTTAAGAAACTATCATCTGTCATCTACTGGAAGAATCAGATTTCCTCCTATGTCGTATGCAAAAAACAGGGAGGATTACTCCTTCCTGTTGCTTAACTCTTCTTTATCCTGTATATCACAGCCAGGATCCTGCTTTTGCAGTTTCCTGGAGTAATTTAATTTTTATATCAGAACTCCTGGGAAGTCAGTGCCGACTGAGCCACAAGGCATCTGTAGGAGTTAAGAAGAAGAGTTTTTACAAGAGGTTCTTTCCATACCGATACAGCAAAAAAGGAAATTAATGAGCTAGGACTGAGAAGGCTCTGTGTTCATAAAGAAGGGATGCCAAGAGATGTTGTATTTCGGAAGAGCTTAAACAGTCTGTACAAATGGAATCTGGTGAGCAGCTTTGATGTAGAGCAAGCTAAAAATCTGAGCTATATTCTTCTCACAGGAGGTTTTGGGAGAAACAGAATGGATACAAATCTCGAAATTACTGGGTTTGGAGCTGAAAAGCAAGCAGGATTTTATTGTTTTCTTGGTATTAGATACAGTGGTACTGAAATGAATGCTGGAGACAGAGGAGAAGACAACAGTAGGACTTTTGATAGTATCACAAAAGGCAGCATCAGTTTGGTACTCAAAGGATCAGCATCCATCCCTTGTTGACCAGTTAGGCTAGGTTCAACTTTGGCAATACAAAGCATTGTGAGCTCTGATAGTCTCTAGGAGAGATTGCATTTTATCTCTGCGATTAAAAAGAGTTGAGTATCAACTACCTTAAGCATCATCAATCTCTTATTAAACAGAAGAACGGTGATGCCATTTATGAGAAGTAGTTGAAGGATAGTCAGAAGATTATCCACATCTGCTCCATCTTATGTGCTCTAAAAGAGGAGAACATCAATAGCCAAAAGCTGGTAGCAAGACCGGAGACTCTCAGCTGAGGTGCCCATGTATACGATTTTGTTTCGTCACAGAAGTATCGGAAAATTACCTACATATTATGTTTGTAATCAATCCTTGCAGTATTATCATAGTACTTATAAAATGGAAAAGAAAAAAATTTAAAAGCCCCAAACCAAACAAATTACAGAGAAGCTGCATCAAATCTACACTATTCTATGAAGTCTTTCATTGGAAGAAACAGACAGATGAGTTCAGAAGAAACCTCCTACCTAAAATGACATAAAAGCAGAAGGGGGAAAAAAAAAAATTTAGTAAAATGGAAAGCATGATCCTCACTTAACACACGTGTCTCACAATGATATCACAGAGTGATATTTCCCTTCAGCAATTAAGCCTCCTTTTTCTTTTGGTAGATGATCAGTGCCACATAACCCTATAATTTTCCTAGCAGGTCCATACATCCATGTATCTCTGTGGAAATTACATGGATGTACTAGTAAATATTTAAATGCCACTCCCATCCTCGAGAACTTTCACTGTTTACAGAATTTCATTGGATGCCCAAATTATCAGTTTGGTTGGGTTCTCTCATCACTACATTCTCTGAAATGCTAGAGAATTTTCCTTATGATTCCATCCTTCCTTATGGGCTATGTAACACATATAGGGTATGACAAAATTGATGATTTTATTTCTCCTAAGTTACAGTGAATGGTCCAATAAAGTTCCACGAGGCTAAGCATGACAAATCCATGCAATGCACAGACAACTTTTCTAAAAGTTTTATATTTTACCACTTCACCATTCCATAAATTTGAAGCTGGAACAGGCACAGCAAAAAATTACAAAGGACTGTCTGTTTTCCTGGCTAAGAGGAAATGAAGAGCAATCACATTCTTTCTCAGCTTTCTGGTACAATGTGTTTGAGGTAACCAAGCAGAAAGGACATATTTAAACGAAATAAGCAAAACTCAGTTTAATGCAAAATCAGCAGGCTGCTCATAGGAACTTCACCTACAAATACACTTCAATTTCCACAGCTATCAAAACAGTGATATTCTGAAACAGTATTTGAATGAGAACTGTGGTGGAAGAAGTAACACTGCCTTCCCCAAAATCAAAATTAAAAAAACAAACAAACACACACAAACAGAAAAACAACCCAAACCGAAACCAAAACACCCTATCCAAATCCTTAATGCTTTCAGGTACATCTGCCCAGGATCTGAAACCTGATGTATAAAAAACAGCAGGGAATGGGACTCGGGACCCTCTTCTCATGTTCTGGATTTTAGGAAAGCTGCAAATACTATACATCAAATGAAGGATAACAGGCAGCAAGGCTAACATGAAATGCAGTAAGACAAGACTGTAAAAATAATGGTATCTCTTTTTGCCTAGCATTTGCTTAAAAGTTTCCAATAAGCTTAGGGGCAGGAAGGGAGTAGTTCCTGCTATCAGAACATAGAGCTTGAAGCAGCACAAGCATCTGCTGCTCCAATTCATGGCAGTTATCCAACAGCACACCGCCACCACCAAAGGAAAAAAAAAAATCCCAAAGCCTACTGAGGTTTACACATAATCAGTTGTTAAGAACATTGGATGCATACATCTGGACTCAAGTTTAAACTTCAAAATTATACTGGATAAGCAGATGGTGCAAAACCAGAATAAATCAGCTTTAATTCATCTCTGCATGTATTGCAAGGCAACAGAAAAAAAAAGAGCAGGGAGGGAGAGGGAAGAAAGATTAAGAAATCATGAAAAGATTCTTCTGTTCCTGAGCTCCTTCCTAAAAAGATTTTACGTGGAAAAGTGTAATGTTTCCAACGTCGAAGTTTACTTCAACAGAAACAAAAACTTCAGAAACTGGGTCTGACCAGTGAAACTCTCCTGGATTGCCTAGCTGATGGGACACATGAGGACAGTGATACTCACATATACATGGAGACATGTCTACACAGGCAGGAGAAGAGTGGAACAAAAAAAGAGGCAAGAGGGAAAATTAAGTTGGTCTGCAACACAGGTTCTTGCAAGGAGCGCAGAAGAACAGAAGACTGCAACAAAGGATGGAAAACTCAGCAAACGGCACAGAAGGAAAAGCAGCTCATGGAAGCATGGATGTGTGCACAAGGAACAGATGGCAGCGCAGCTCCAAGAAGCAGAGACTTTTACATATACTGAATCCATGAAGAGCTGAAAAAGTTCACTTCAATTAAAGAAGTGTGTTCCTTGCTTCCCTCTTCCCATCTGTCTGCAGAAAGCCCTCTTTAGCAGGACACATTGGATCTGTCAAAGCAGGACTCTGGTGCTGACAATGTTATATAACTACTCCTATATTCTTTTTCCTCACCCTCAGAACACTCAACTTTCCTTTTCATAGTCCCTCATCAACTGAGAAACAGAGCCTGATAGTAAGTTGGGATGGCCACCATCACATTGATCTTGTACTGACCTCTTAGTTTTCAGTCTAAGCTTCTGAGCAGGACTGTCACAGCACAGAGATGACTTAAGTTTTATTCACAACTAGTTCTGTACTACTACCATCTCTTGATTATCTATGCTCACATTTGATAAATTCATAGGCACCATTCATATTTTGCACATTTTTTCTTTTACACACTGTAGTACTGATTTCAGATGGAGTAGACCATGCTTAGTACAACCATTGAAAACCACTAGCAAACAGGTTACCTGTTAAAATGAAATTTCAGTTTTCACAGTATAGCAAGGTTGGAAGAGACCTCAAAGATCATCAAGTCCAACCCATTACCACAGACCTCAAGACTAGACCATGGCACCAAGTGCCACGTCCAAATCATAAATGGAGCATCATAAATCATTTGAGGAGGTATTACTTGGACTCCTTGCTTGTTGTTTCACATTAATATGACCTGAGAGAGACCACAAAGCATTCCACATACTGTTAGTGACTTTCCTGTACTCTAATGTGTAATGAGCTTGTACCTCCGTAATCACTTGAAAGACTGGGCTGCAGAATTTCAAACCTGATTAGAAAAACTGCATTAGAATTTAGGTAAGAACGCATCCCACCGAGCCTAAAAAGCTCAGGAGGAGACAAAATCCAGTCACAGCTGGAGTGAATTAAACAAAAATGTTGTTGGAGATTTACCACACAGTTCACGACTTGAAGAAGACTGAACTGCTCTTAAAGACAGACAAATTACTTCATTTATTATGTTAAAGAGCAGGAGTGAGGTTTTAAAGGATTTCAAGATGTGTAAGCTGCTTTCTAGCCTCTAGCCAGACTATATATAGCAGAATTCTTCTAATCTTAATGGGCCTGATTTTAAAGGTACTTTAATTGACTAAGCTGGATTACTTACAAATGAGTAGAATCAGGTATAGAACAAGCAGAAACAGAAGTCTGGAACACTTGAGACCATTTACTCCAAAAGAGGGTGATTAATTTATTTTTAATTATTTTTTTAAGGGTTTCTCATTTTATTAAATTGGGATATAATGATCTTTAATACCAGCTTTGGTTAAGGCAGCCCATATTCTCAGACAGAAAGCAAGGGAAGCTTATCCTCTTGATCGAAACGAATACTGGAAACTAAGTTTTGCAAAAGCACTGTTGGCTGCATTTTTACAAGCAGAAAATTTACTATCTATTTCAAGACACAGTGCTCAGTCTTAGCTGATACACATGAAAGTGCTGTTTCCCAAAGCTTAATTACTCTGTTAAAACTCCCCTAGAAAACAGGCACAGATGAAGTGTGAGAAATTGAAAGTGCTTCCCCCTTCCCCTTCTTATTTGTTTTCCTCTTGACTCATTTGCTGTAAAGGCAAGAGAACAAAAAATACAAAGTTGTCATACTTGGAACTTATTTTCAATACTTTGATATATTCCTTCAAATCCAAGCCAAAATGTGAAAATACACCTAAAAAAATCTGTCTAACCAAGTAGGAGTTTTGATTGAACTATGAATCTTGAATACATTCTGCAACAGAGAATCATTTACTTGCTTTAAAACAGCTGAAAGGAACATGTGCTACCTATCTACATGAACAACCTAAGTTCAGAAGGGGTTTTACAAAAAATACCTTAAAATCTTCTCTTGAGGTTTTGACTCCACCTTTTCTTAGTCTTACACTGATCCACTCAACCACCTACAGACACAGAGCTAATCTGATAACTTAACCATCTTACTGCTCTTTCAGAAAAGACGCAGATCTATAGAGACAGACTTGAGCAGCTGAATTACAAAGAGAAGAGCAAAGCAGATTCTGAACAAGAGGTAGCTGATAATTCACATGAAAAAAAGAGACTGCTATTCTAGGGAAAACTGAATTTTATTTTTTTGTGCCAGGAGGATCCATGGGAAAGCACTGCTATCCCTTCCTGTCCTGACAGTTATCTGAAATTTTGCTCCTTTTATAGGGAAAGGGTCAAGTAACCAATGAATGACTGCTGAAGCCAATACATTTTGCCTGCTTGCTTTTTCAAGGCCCTCCAAGAGCAGGTTTCACAGTTAGTATGTAATTGTAGTTTATGTTATACACTTATTTGTCCCATTCTGATTTAGTAGAGTATAATTATGAAAAAAGAATCATTTATAGCCACAAAATTATTTTCTATCCAGTATCAACCAAGTATACTTCTATACTTCTTATTTTGTCTTCATATTTAAATGCTCAAATGCACTCAATCTATAATAGAGTTATGGAAACCTACTGCACTTCACACATTTGCAGAATCTAACCTCCCAGAAAGAGTGAATTTTGCAGTAACACTGTTCTATCACATCATGCTCAAAACACAGAACAAAGTTTCACAAGAGCTTTCCCCATTTTAATAGCCATAACAATGAAAATATCAACACAAAATGAGAGAAAAGCCCTCCAAGGACATTACACCTCTGAACAGTCCTATATGTCTCCCTTGATGCTCCTCTTCTCATTACATTCTCTTCAAGCACTAAGACTGTCATGTTCCTGTGTTCCAGACACATGGCACGTTCGCAATTCTGACCATCTCCAAATCCCTGCTCCCAGGAGATAAAGATATATCCAAACTACAAAGAGCTTCCTCTCATTCTTCCACACTAACACATCCCTGCCACCCTCCATATGTACAAAACCCAAAGAAGGGAGGCAGTGCGGCACTGAGCAAGAGCAAAATTAAATGGCTCAGAAACACCTACAAATGATAACAGGTCATCAAAAGGCTTCTGTAGAGCAACAGTCGCTTGCTTTGATACTGCTGTGGGTCACGGTACTTGGTTACCAGTGGAATTCTTAGTAAAGTTAAATCATTTTCAATTCACAAATGATGGGAGGCAGAAATTTGTTGGAAAAGCTTCCAAACAGAAAAAGAAAATAAGAACATCATCCTTACACCCTGGAACAGGCTGCCCTGTTTTGGAGGTCCCTTCCAACCTCTAAGGTTCTGTGATTCTGTGACTTCACCACACATACAGGGTAATTATCACTGCCCAGACTTCTACTCTTCTACCACAGACTCTTTCTCCACAGCATTCAGCCCCAGCAAACTCAAACCCACCAATCTCGGCAGCTAAGGAGATTTTGTACACTCAAGGAGACCTTATAGTAGCCTTCCAGTATCTGAAGGGGGCCTACAGGAAGGCTGGGGAGGGACTATTTACAAGGTCTTGAAATGACAGGACAAGGGGCAGCGGGTTTAAACTGGCAGAGAGGAGATTTAGACAAGGTGTCAGGAGGAAGTTCTTTCCAGTGAGGGTGGTGAGACACTGGAACAGGTTGCCCAAGAAGGTTGTGGATGCTCCCCCCCTGGAGGTGTTCAAGGCCAGGTTGGATGAGGCCTTAAGTAAGCTGTACTAGTGGGAGGTGTCCCTGCCTATGGCAGAGGGTTGGAACTAGATGATCATTGAGGTCCCTTCCAACCTTACCATCCTATGATTCTATAAGTATAACCCAAAAGGTGACTCCATGGTTTACAAGAGTAGCTCCTTGGTAAGCTGCATGACAAGGCACAGAATCTACAAGGAGAAAGTTGTGGTACTACAAAAACGGTGCCTGGTGTGCAAGTCACTTTGGTAAACAGGAGAATACCTTCACACTTCCTCTTCGGCTTTTAGCTGTCCCAAGGAGTGCTGGTAAGCTGCTGACATGTAATTCAGCGCAGCAGGAAAATCTGAGTGTTGCATCTCTCAGATTTACTCAACACTGCTGGCAACTAAACAAGCACCAGAAGGATATTTTTAGGAATGAGAGTACATCTGTTTTCACCCAGTTTTGTAACCAAGGACCATTTTGAAAATTGAAGGGAAAAAAAAGAGAGTCAGCAGTTATGTAATTTGAGGCTAGATATAATAAAAGCAGTATCATTCATCAGCCTACCCTAAATCCAGTATTCAGTGTTTGATAAATCATGGATTTGAAAAGAGAGATATGGATATCACAGATACTCCATTACAGGAGTTTTCAAAAAATTAGTTATTCTACAGCCTACTCAGGCTTTTCTAGGAGATAGTTGCTTGCAAAAATCCTTTTTTTTCCATAAATCTGAGGAGAAATACAAATGGGAAATTTCTGATAATGTGGTAGGATGTGAAAACATAAATTAGCATTCCCTAACACAACTCTGTACATAGAAACTGTCATATACAGTTACAGAGAAGGAAGTCAGTTGGTCCCAAGTGTCTTCCAAATGCTCCTATCATACACAATTTAATTTACCCAGTTATAATGAATCCTGATGGCTGTCTAGAATCTCCTTGCTCTATCCTAGCTATCATCATATTTTACAAAACCCTGGTGGATTTATAATGATAAATCAAAACCATATGCAGTACAAGCAGTTATAACTGATGCTCTTCATCTTTATGAAGACATTTAAAGAAATACTAATGATGAACACTTGTGAAATCATTTTAATACTTGCTAATTTCCTGAGTAGCATGAACAAGAAGCAGAAATCATTTTATTTATTTTATATGTATGTATTATTCACAGATTGCACTGGTTAGAAGCGACCCTTCAAAGGTCATCTTGACCAACCCCTCTGCAGTTGGCAAGGCCACCTCCAACTAGATCAGGCTACCCAAAGCCACACTGAGTCTGATCTTGAATGTCTCCAGGGACAGGGCCTCAACCACATCCCTAGGCAACCTGTTACATTATTTCACCATCTTATTGTAAAGAACCTCTTCCTTATATCTAACCTAAAACTGCCCTGCTTCAGTTGAAAACCACTGCCCCTCCTCCTATTTTTAAATTGCCTACTGAAACAAGGGAAAAACACAACCATCCACAGCTATAATTCAGGAAACACGATCAAAGAACACATGCACTTCTGCCAAGTACACTCAATCACTTGGATGATAGTTCCTATTTGGAAAGTCAAACCTCAGACTGCTTTCCCATGACAATAAACAAACAATAATCTTTAAGGAAATATTCTCTTTACTCATCCCTAAGATGAGTATCTGATCCAATTTAACCTCCCACACTACACCTGAAAGAAGCTGACTGCTTGAGTTCCATCACATCTCTTTTTACAAAGAGTAAAAAAAAAAGGCAGGCAGAGATGTTAAATGAAGTCAGGCATTGGGAACTAGAGCCCTCTGGAGATAGCTTGGCCACTTACAAATTACTACTTTGTCTCCTAACTACAATGTATGCTAATTTCTTTTCCTTCATTGCATACTTCAAAAAGGTAGAGAGTAAATCCTAACATGCTCCCAACATCTTTACTCTGAAAGAGATCTGAAACACTATTTCAGAAGGGAAGATGGCCACGCAGACCAAGCACCTTAACAGAATGAGTAATAAATCCTCTGATTCGTGTCAGATATCTCCCCATAACCAAGGATCATTCAAGTAACACCTCCCACATGCATCCTCTCATACACAACCTCTTTGAGAACAGCATTCTCAATGCAGCTCAACTGCATACAGTCTTGCTCTGAATGCTTCAGTAATCGTGATGGGATGAGTACAGCTCTAAGTTTGAAATCTACAGGCGACAGTTGCTGAGAAATTTCTAAGAGGCAGCAGTGTATGTTGCTCTGGGCAAATCTCTGCATGACGCCTCCAAGTCCCATCAGTCAATCAAGCATCTCAGTAACACACATTTCAAGAAAATAAGTTATCCACTTGGACAAGAGGTAAGAGAGAAAGCTGTTATTTCCTATGCAGAAAGAGCAGGAATGGATGCAAAATGCTTAGTTCTTTAATTGTAAAAGGAAAAGGAGTTCTGACTTTCAGAGTATGAAGGGATTATTTTCTTTTTAAAGCCTGAATCCCACAAAAAAAGGGCTGAAAAGCTGCTCCTTTTGCTTGAAATCAGAAAAAAAAAAAAAACAGAAGTGCTTGTGCCCTGGACACATTCTACCAGTGAAGCTACAACTAGGAGCCACTTCTCAACATAACCTTTATAGCAGAAGAAAGAGTGACCAAGAGTCTCCTGTCTGAACTAAAAGATAGCCAGATACTCAAAAGGCCAAGAGATGGGCAAATAAAAGCACAAATTTTCTTCCGTACTGAGGCAAGGGATCCCTATGCATGCAGTAAGAAAGCATAACCATTTGACTCATCTATTACAACTTTTGAGGAGCTAAGCACAGGCATAGGCCAAATATGAACAGAAACACTTAGCAGCTCTGACAAAAAGGCAAAGCAAATATTCCAGAACTGATCTTATTGTTCTCTCTAAAAGGAAGTCTACGAAAATGAATCTTGGAAGAGAATAATCAATAGACTAAACATGTGAGAAGGATGCACACTCCCTCCAGACAACACAGGGCTGAAAACATGAGCTGGTTGCACTGATTTGACCATGAACCAGACCAATTGGCCTTATTACTGACTGAGCTCCTGAGTCAGTAGAGATATAAATAACGATGATATAGGTGGAAGGGAATGTGAAAGCTAGTCTTTCAGAGACCTGTGGAGAACAGGATAAAAACAAAACAGAACAGAAAAAATACAGAGTAATTTTTTTTTTTAATTAAAAAATTATTTTAAAAAAATGTGTGCTGCAGTCAGCTGCCTCACGATTTCAGAATAAGGCAGCAATTCTGCTCAGTGTCCAGTCCTGATAAACACCAACACTTACCCCCTCCCAGTACTGTTAAAGGTTTAAGCAGACAATCACTGCAAGGGAGATTTAGTGAAGGGCCATTCAATTCAGCAACACTGGAGAAAGCTGCTGATCAGAGTTCATATTACAACATCAAAAATGTCTTATTATGTACACAGATAACAACATATAGGCTTACAGACTAAAGGCAAGAAGATAACTTTAAACTACTGAATTTTTAAGCCTCAAAAAGACAAAGGCATTTGAAATGTGCTGAAGAAAAATAAGCGTATTATGATGATGTAGCATCATTTGGCAGCTGCAGAGCACACAGGGATGGTTTATCAGCACCAGCTACAGTCTAATCTGGACCCTAACAAATTGCTGGACAAACAGAAATACCAGCTCAGAATAAAATAGAGCAACCAAAACCTGAAGTAGTCTTTTGTCCTTCTATTAATAAGGAAAATAAAGCCACCACATTGAAAAGTGAAGAAAATTGTGAAATTAAAAAATAACAATGTGGTAGTTCTACTAAATACTGGGTTTACCAGCTTCATTTTCACATTGTGACAGTGTTGACATCTACTGAAGAAATCAAAATCCTGAACATGATCGGAGCAAGAAACACAGCAAGCCAGGGCACCCACACTTGCAAATCTGGTCATTTATAATTATGGTAATAGGTATTGTCAACATTCACTGCATTATTTGAATATTTTATATATATATATATATAAATTCTTTTCTCCTCAAAAAGAGATGAGGTAGGAAGACATTAGAGATGATTTTTCTCCACATTTCGTCTTGTGGAAGTGAGCTCTTACCTTCTGGACGGTACTGAGCCACAATAGTTACTGCTTGGCCTGCATTCTTCAGGGCTGCTGCTGCCTGCTCATGGGTTGCTGCTTTTAGATCTACTCCATTTACCTACAAATGATATTAAAAAAAAACACAAACAACCTCTTTATCAAAATAAATGCTGGTGCTTATCATCACAGAACACAAACTCAACAAAAAAAAAATAAAAATAACTGGACACAAATTAGTTTCCATGCCATGTTTCCCTGTTTCCAATATTACAAGTAGTTAATATAAAGATTATTGATCCTTACTAAAATCCAAAACTCTGTTTCATATCCACTCCTTTGTTAAAAAGCACTATACTCATCACAGTAGATCACTTAATGAATCTGCATTCACTAGCTCAGTTTTTTTCTTAAGACTCTTTTTTTTTTATTTTAAAGAGACAAAGAACGTGACTTAATGTGATGGTTCAGCTCATCTCTCTGCAACAGCATGACAATAGACCCTTATGTTTAACATGGTGGCAGACTCCACCTTCCATGGGTCTAATCTTGATTTCAATGCAGCAGATTTTAAAATAGCCTCAGAGAAAAACACTGAGGCAGAAATGTCACATTTTAATCCCAAAGCATCCCTCATAGTTCAAACTAAAATAAAGATGCACTTTAATATCAGCATTTTGGCAGCAGCAGACCCAAAAATTTCTCTTAAATTACTAATGAATTACAATTTAATTGTACAAAGAAATGATTCTCCGTGAATCACTTGACAAAGAAGCACACAAAATCTTTGTGACCTTCAGTACCAATAAAGTACTTAGGTATGAGATGGATCTATTTAAGACTAAGGGTGACTTTAAGTCCCAATTTTAGACAGTACTGCCAAGTGTCTCCACCTCATAGGAAGGTCTATTTCTGAAACATGTACGCTTTCATTTTAGACTCACACAAGCCTCCAGCTACTAGACAAAGACAAGCTGAAGTCCTCACTGAACATCTCTGAGATATGGAAGTGTTATTTTAACCAGGTTACAGATGAGAAACCAGGACAGACTGAAGGACTCCAAGATACTCTGGAAGTACATTAGCTGTTCCATTGTCTCAAATTAGCGTTAATGATATTCATTTCATAAAAATCATTAATTGGCATTAAAATCTGGGAAGGGGAAAACTTTTGTTGCTGTTGAAATAAAAGTAGTAAGGAATCCTACGGAAATTATACGGTCTCCTTTCCTGAGCTCTCCACTCAGGTCAGCTGGCCCTCCTGCAAGGATGAAAGAGATGAAAATTCCTTCTCCATCTTCTCCTCCAACAATGTTGAAACCAAGACCTGTTGATCCTCGATGCAGGACAACCTTTCTAGGTTCCCTGAATGAATGAGAAGAGTAAGAAATCTTGGTCATTAGACATTTGCAAAGGCAAATAATTAGAAAATCAAGGTTTTGTGAGAGAGACATATCTGAAAATTTAGGTATTAGCATCCTCTCTTTATTCTTAGGCAAACCAAGCAGTTCATTTGTATGTTTGTGTTCTGGATTCCCAATACATTACAATCCTATTCAGCACTAAATGTCATCACGTAACACTTCCCATATTGTTCAAGATCCTCAACACAGCCCACACCCTTATTCTATCTAATCATTATAGTGAGCAACAAAACACTGTTTTCCCTTTCTGAAACTTTACGAACCCATTCTGATGGAAACACTGGAATGAAAAATATGTTTAGTGCTTTAATTTCACTCCAGTTGGGCCAACCAGCAAATACAACAAAGTGCAAGCCAAAAAAAAAAAAAAAAAAAAAAAAAAAAAACNAAAAAAAAAAAAAAGCCTAAACCCTTTGAAGAAATAAATGGATCACAGTGCATGGCATTTTCAAATAAATTTGCAAATAAATTATTTGCAGCAAATGCAACTGAAAAAAGTTAAATCTAAACCAAGCTGTTCCAATCTTTTGACAGGATTCTCTCCTGACTTGGATGAGACAGATAACTTGATCTTAACTGATGAATTTATAATAAGGCCAGTCAACTTCTAATGCAGAAACACTCCTTCCAAAAATCTACTCATCTGCTACTTGACTCAAGACAAGGAAAGCAGAAATTATTTCAGAAACATAATGAATTATGAATAATTATTTCAGAGACATAATGAAGCAAAACACCTGTGCACTGCATTTGAAAAATCACTAGAGAGCACTACAGAACAATTAATGGACATTCTTAAGTATTTTGAGACATAAATTATTAATTCAAGACAAGCTGACAAGCTGCATTTTCCCAAAATAAATATATAAAATATCATCTACTTCACTCCATTTTTGAGCTAGCTCTTTAAAAAATTAGTGACAAATTCTTAAATGTCATCCTCTCTCAACTATATTATATTCATTTTTCAAAGCACCATTAATTACAGCTCAGTGACATCACAGAAACCTACATATATTGGTCTGGATCACACTAGCACATTAACAAAAATGCTGCAGTTAGAGAACAGAAATGTGCATTGTTTTATAGATGCTATTTAAAATTTCAAAACCTCTTTTTGGGATGACAGCAGTGGAAGATGGGAAAATCACCTAACCCTTTCTCTGACCAGTTCTTGCATTTCAGAAGAAAGCTAAGAAGCTTCATTTTACAGTACTTTGGAAACAATGAAACTGCAAGTTCAGCAATGCGATCAGCAGGCCAGAACCACTTCACCTTATATGCCCACCTAGCTCCAAGTTCGAAGTAACTACAAAGACATATCCTAGCTTCCAATAGACTAAAAATCATTCTCCAACTTACACCACTCAGTTTTCCATTCTGAGTAGACCCTGTCTCAGAAACCGAGTGACATTACCCATATCAGATGATGATATGACACAGAATTCAGCAGCACCATACTGAAAATGTACTATGACATATTTATGCTTGCAGAACAGAAGGGCAGCAAATTGGAAGAGCTTCCCTTTATCTGCAATGATGAACTACAGATTAATGCAATCTAGTGAATCAACAGTCTGGTACGGGAAAGGATTAGAAGCTCTCTAGCCTTCCTGGATTTACAAATCCATCAAATCAAACCCTTATCTGCAGGGAATAAAAAAAGAAAGGGAAAAAAAAAAAAAAAAGGAAAAAAAATCCAAACGAGAAGGGAAAAAAAAACCCCTCCACTAACCAAAAAAACCCTGCATTATTGTTGGCATTAATAACAGTTAATAAAATAAGAAACAATCTCTAGTCTCTTCATAGTATCACCCTAAAACCTCAGTCAACTCATGGAGCACTTTGACAAGGTATTCTGATTTTAATATTATTCCTGGACTCATTAATTATATGTACATGTGGATATATAAGTCAGTAAATCTATCTTCTTCTCCTTACAGTAACATTTACTAGTGTTAAAAGCCAACCATTTATTTCTTGAAACACAGTATTCTCTAGCATTTTGCCCACAAACATGTATTATGAGCTTCCCTGGTTAACTAATTTGACCTGTAGCTCTGGTTATTCGTTACCTGGTAATCTCATCATCTCCAAGCATTCCCTTGGGAATTGGTGAGTACCGTCCTGGTGATGCTGGGGGCAAGGACTGTCCCAAGTAGGCAGAAGGAGTGATATGGTTATCCACTGGCTGAGAATAAGCTTCAAAGCATGGGAAGGGAAAAAAACAAACAAACAAACAAACAACAAAACAACAAAGTATTAATGCATTAAGGAATAAGAGCTGGAGGAACTAAAACAAAGTATTTTAAAGAAGTACCTTCTTCTAAAACCAAAATACACTCCTTCTAATGACACATTATAAATATCACAGTACTGTAATACTGTCTCACAGCTACACATTGCCCAGTTTCCTCACACTAAGCCAGTGAGAAAACTTTTCAGTCTGAATTTAAAAAAAGCCCTTTTTCAGAAACAGCCACTCTGGACAGCTGAAGCCCATGAGGACAGTCTGGTGGTTCACCTGTTTTTAAAGCTGCCTTTTAACTTGACTAAAATCAATTAAGAATTTCTATTAACATCAGTACACCAAGAGCACCAGCAAAAAATACATCATTTAATGTTACACCTCTTCCAAACTAACAAGCTGCCTCCCTCTTTCTTCTCAATGTTTTGATGCACAGCATCCTACCATCTCCAGAGGCCTTTTGATTAATGTCTGAACAGCAATGGATGAGACATTCCTTAGACACCGAACAAAACTATCTTTAACAGCACAGGGACTGGTAGAGATGCTACTACTATGTGCTCAGCACACATAAGAACACAAAGGTAGGATTTTCCCAGCTCCTACTCTGCAAGATAAGAGGTATCAATTTACTGAGAGGAATAACCAGTAAAAAACCTCAGGCATGTAGCAAGGGTCAGTTTCCTTATTCACAGGTTGACAGAAAAGAAAATAAAAAGGATTTAATTTAATCTCTCCCATAACTGGCTGTGAATCCTGTGCACCCAGTGCATTAAGTTTTACCTGCAGCACAACACACACATTACAGAAAACTTAGCATGTTAATGACTGCAGTTGATGGAAAATATTCCACAATTCCAGAAGAGCTGTTTCAATAAATAAAAGGGTGCATTGTATTTCCAAGCTGGGAACATCAATTTTAAGTGCCCATTCACCAGGCGTAGTCACACCCACTGTCTCCTGTTACACCATCACCAAGTGGTAAGGGTTGGAAAGGACCTTCGGAGAACACCCAGCCCAACTGCCCTACATATATATATCCTACAACTGAAAACGTTTTTCCTGGTGTAAGTGCTCCAGGCTTTGATTCTCACACACGTAAGGCAGAGACACTTCACAGATTGAACATCATTAAAATTGCCAGACTCTCTTTGCCCTAATTCACTTGCTATATCTGATGTGCTGCCTGACCTTTGAGGACTGACACCAAACCCAAAGCTTTTTCACTGAATAGACATGACAGATTGCAGAAGTGATCTGTATGTTCTCCTTTTCCTCCCCCCCTTCTTTTTAAACCAGTAGCAGAACATTTGTATCATATACAAACCTCATCAAGACTATTTTTCATACGACTTGCTAAATAGCCAGCTTTCAAACCACTCAATCTGTGCTGGACTGATTCTCTATTAATTCAGATTCCTATTAAACCTCTGTGCAGTCAATTCCATACATGGAGTGTATACATCACATCAATGCTGTCTTATCCTGGTCAATAGTCTAATATAAGGAGGTACTGAGCCATATGGGGAAATCACCTACAGCACCCTAATGCTTGGCATGTAACATCTGGTATTATGTCTGATTACCAGATTGCTTCTTTAAAGCTTTGCCACACTATTGGAGTTCTTTCAGTGTTTCAGCAAGCACTGAAATCCACCACCAAGTATAAAAGCACAAGTATAAAAGCACTAGCTAATAAAATAACTCTGTTATTCAGACACACCAGCCTTCAGGGAGCTGCATGCTGTAGTCTGGGACTGTGCACAACTCTGAATTCACAAAGCAGTTTCAGTATCCGAGTTCAAGAGGTAGTCTGTCCCCTTGTCGAACAAACAGAAGGAAGCTTCCTCAAGTGAGTTTCATGAGGTCTACAGCCAAGAAAACACTGCTTTTGCTAAGGCCAAATGATCAAAAGCATTAATATTTGATAATTCCTTAATAGTCAGGAGTTGTTCAAGACAAATTATCTTAAAGCCATTTTTTAGAACAGCTGTAACCCATGTACACCACACTTCTTTGCAGGGAGCAGAAGGATTGATTTGAAGACTGTAGATTTCACCTCTGCCCCTGGCACAACATGAGCTTCTATGCACTGCTACCAGATTTGGACAGTTAAGTGTCAATTTCCAGGCTTGGTTTTAGCCATACTGGAGTCTTGGCAAAAGACTGTCACAATGATTAGCAAACCATACCACAGTATTTGCTTTTCAAGGGAAAATTAAAAAGAATTTTTTAAAAAAAGGTAGTTTAATGCAACAATATTTTCATGTCACTGTACCTAATTTTGTTAAAAGTGATACCTGAAAAAATGGCTATCACTGTACATAAATGTTTTGCTTTTCCTCAGAAACTGCATCATGATCAGAAACACACATATCATCTAATGATATTCTTCCTTTTTAGATTTTGTATTCATTATTCACATCACTAAAGCTCAGCTATCAAGCAATATAACAGTTAATTACTTCAGACTGCTCCATGTCAGCACTGGCTACATAATTTATTAAGTTCAGAGAATCACAGAAAGTTAGGAGTAGGAAGAGATCTTGACAGATCATCCTGTCCAAGCCTCTGCCATGGCAGGATCACCTATACTAGATCACACAGGAATGCATCCAGGCAGGTCTTGAATATCTCCAGAGAGGGAGACTCCACAACCCCCCTAGGCAGTCTGTTCCAGTGCTCCATCACCCTCACAGCGAAAAAATTCCTCCTCATGTTTACATGAAACTTTCTATGCCTCAACTTCCAACCTTGCCCCTTGTCCTATCATTGGGCATCACCAAGCAGTGCCTGGCTCCATCCTTTTGGCACTTTTACATTGTTTATAAACATCAATGAAGTCACACCTCAGGCTCCTTTTGTCCAAGCTAAAGAGCCCCAGCTCCCTTAATTGCTCCTCACAAGGAAGATGTTCCATCCCCTTAATCATCTTTGTGGCTCTGCAATGAACTCTTTCAAGCAGTTCTCTGAGGTCCTTCTTGAGCTGAGGGGCCCAGAACTGGACACAATATTCCAGATGTGGCCTCACCAGGGCAGAGTAGAAGGGAAGGAGAACCTCTCTTGACCTACTAACCACAGCCCTTCTAATACACCCCAGAATGGCATTGGCCTTCTTGGCCACCAGACCACATACCTGGCTTATGGTCAACCTTCCACCCACCAGGAGCCCCAGGCCCTTTTCCCCTTCACTGTTCTCCCACAGCTCAGTCCCCAATCTATACAGATCCATGGGGTTGTCCCAGGTGCAAGACTCTACCATTCCTCTTGCTGAACTTCATTAAATCTCTCCCTGCCTGGCTCTCCATCCAGCCTGTCTAAATCTCACTGAATGGCAGCACAACCCTCTGGTGTGTGAGCCCCTCCACCCAGTTTCAGACAGCACAACCCTCTGGTGTGTGAGCTCCTCCACCCAGTTTTGGGTCATCAGCAAACCTGCTGACTGCACTCTGTGCTCTCATCCAGGTCGTTGATGAACATTGAACAATACTGATCCCAGTACTGACCCCTGAGGAACTCCACTAGCTACAGCCCTCCAACTAGACTCCATCCCATTGACCACAACTCTCTGACTTCTTCCCTTCAACCAGTTCTACATAAGCCACTCACTTAGAAAAGACAGATCCTTTCTCTACACTGGTATTCTCAGCATGATGGAAGCAAGCCTACAAGGTGTTAAAAGCAGTTTCTGCAAAAAAACCCAATGCCTCCTCCTTTACTAAAACTGTTTTAGCTGGAGATGATATCTGAAGAATATTCATGAGGAACATGACAGAAATAAAAAACATCACTTCCCGAATCTGAAATCAGGTCTAAACTTCTGCTTCCAAGTAAATATTATTACTGATGGTAATTCATAAAGGAACTGTGGTTTGGCTGAACAGAGTTGCATGCATAAAAAGGACTTGCTTTGCCAGGAAAAGTCAAAGATTCTCAAGGGGCAATTCCATTTCCAAACCCACCCCTACTTATGCCCTGTATGGAACTATAAGGCGTTGATGTCTCTAGTGAGGAAACTGCTTATTCTCAATGCTGTATGGAAACACTGTACCAACACACAAAAGGAGAAACTACTTAAAAATTGACTGGGGGTCAAAAGTGCATCATTAATAATCTCTCCAAAGGAGGTCTGTATAGGAATTGAAGTCTTCAAAGCTCTGCAGACACTTTTCTGACTCTGATACTCTACAATATGCACTGCGCAAGTCATGCTGGCATTTTAAAATAGAGAGTTCTAGATGTTCTTAGCAGTATTTCAAGTGAACAACTGCACAAGCATTTATACCAACAAGTTACTGATATTTATTCCAGGAACCATCTAATAACTAACATTTATATGTAGATTGCTGAGGCAGTTGACATTCCATAGCGACATATAACAAATAGGTAGGACTATCAAATAAAGAAATCCAGTAGCTGCCAATGGTGCTAAGGCAGCTGGGTGTTGCTGGTCCACAGCACCATACAACCTACAGTGCTACTGTTTCTCGGTATACCATGGACATAGAGGGGTCTATTGAATTTTCATGTTTCCTATAGAGAAAACATGGTTTTCAGTGTCTCACACTGAATGCTCACAGGAGAGTAGAACTGAAATGGCAGTGTGTTCAGAAAGAACAATCTGTCATTAACTGCATTCCTTGAGTCCAAAACTGAAAATCACAGTAAAATAGCTGTTTAAATCAGCAGTCCACACTTCAAGGGTTAAAAGAAATATCTCACAGAAGTAAGCACAGTAATCAAGTACTGGAGACTGTTAAGGGCTGTGGTCAAGCTTTCATTGCCCAGACACAGACACTGGTTGTCGTGGTAGGCCTAGATAGACTGAGGTGGGCTTGTACATGTCCTGGCTTGCCCAGGCGTTCTCCCCTGCTCCCCCTCCTTCTGTGCTGGGGGTGGTGGCAGTGGGAAAGGGGACAAAAACCTCAGCCTCACCTAATATAAGCAAACTGGGCGAAGTGCCATCCTGATTGGTTAATCTATGTCCAAAGGCCCATTAGTCTCGGGCTGAATGGATATAAAGGGATGAGCAGGTAGCACAAAGGTGCTCTCTGCCATTGTATCCTTGCCTGCTTACTGCCTCATTGATCCTGAGCTGTGTGGGACCTCAGCGAGCAGGATCAGGCTCTGATGCCTCCACGCGTTTGGCCTACACAGCCAGCGTGACACCGTGCCGAGACTGCACACCGAAAGATGTCCTGCCTGCACCCGAAAGCCTGCTGCCAAGAGAGCCAGGACCGGGTCAGAGATCATCTGCCTCCTTTCTCCAGCACCCAGGAGCCTGGGGAAACTCCAAAGTCTCTAACAGTTTTTGGCCCGGCAGCAACCCCACCACATGCTTTGGGAGTAAATACTTCAAGCCTCTTGTAATCATCAATTGCCTTCTACCATAAGCAGAAAGGAGCTTCCTGCATCCATCCAGTGGCTAAGTAGGATAACTACCTGCAAGCGGTGTAAGTGACTGCACAAACCTTCTCTTCCAGTAAAAATGTTTGCTTATGCTGGGTACCTATGCTGGGTGTTCCAGTTTTGCCTGTTCCCTGTATGTATAAATTTCCAAACCATGTGTTTTGAACCTTGTAAATAAGTTTTCTGGTGAGATTTAATGTTAATAAACAGTTTTCATAGTTATTAACAATCTCTGCTTGGATACCAAAATTAATATCAATTATTAATTTTGCATCATTTCGTAACACCAGTCTCTACAGCTGCAGCACACATCCATGAGCTACTTTTCCCACATTGATTCCCTGCTAAATGCTGTGGTTTCAGACAGCCCCAGCTTTTTAACAACATTAACTCCTCCAAAGGCAGCCAGCAGCTGTGCACTCGCTCTGATAAAAATTACATGACAGAGGTCAAATTTCAGCCCCCAGGTACACAATGTTGGTAGGACTTGTACTCTCCTGAGTAAATACTGCCATCAGTCAGAACCTCACAAATGTCTTGATCCAATGTCCCTTGGTTCCAAGGCAATAACCCCAAAGACATACCAAATTATTTAATTATCTATATGGATGCTGTCTTTGTCTCTTCTTCTGCACCATCAAAACACCTGACAGGAATGTACTACTTTGTCTGGAGCTCTTACTACTGAAGTTCTGAAAGAAAACAGACTTTGCAGAAAACCTAGATACTGAAATTTGTGCACCCGGTTCTTCAGTATTCTTAGCTCTGCATTTTAAGTTCTCATCAGTTGAAAAGTGAGTGAGTCCTATAATTAAACTAGAACAGTTCCTGAAAAGCAAAGCTTAAATACAGCCAAATTTGGACTTTGATATTTTCTTGACATTTACTGCACCATCACCTTCAAAGAAGTTAGCACAGAGAGAAATCTAACAATTTAACATTGTTTCTAATGTCTATAGGCAGCCTCTGTGTGGATTTAAAAGGTTCAGCAGTGAAAGGAATAGCACATATTACTTGTCCTTTATGATGAGGTTGAACTTCTGAGAACCTGGATAAGAGAATTCTGATGGGCAGAAATAAAAAGGAGGATCATGAATGAGTGAGTAGATGAAGAAGGAAGACTGGTAACTGCTTCAACATAGACTCTCAGTCCAGGTGATTTCTAAAATCACCTCTTCATTACCTGTCATTTGGGAAAAGCTCTTCGGAGTCCCTAACCTAAAGCTCCTGAGACAGGTACTGCTCTGCTAAATGCAGCAATATTTTTGCCAATCTCATCTGAGATAAGCACAGACGTGCGCATGAACCTGGACACGGTGGCCCTGAAAGCATGAGCTTCTAGAGTACTATGTACACGCCCTTTTGGTATGAGTTCAATCTAATAGAGCAGCTCATTACCGACAGCAGGAGCTTTCTAGTTGCCAAGTTAAAACACTGCTTCATAAAGAAGGAACAGCCTTCAAGGAGACTTGGAATTTTCCATTGTAAATGTGAGAATATCGAGGGGCACTGAAGAAGCTTTTGTCCCTCCCTGCAGTAGAAAAATAGAATGGAGCATCTTTGTCATATTCAGCTGTTTCTTACAAATGAAAGATGTAAGAAAAGATTCAACTGATTTCCTTAGGTCATCAAACACCTCAATGTGCTGGTTTGAGGCTAATTGGAATATTTGAATAGAGAAAATTATAGGCTGTGAAAGGAAAACAATGGTGATGTCTACTTCATTCATAGGCTTGCTGAGATGTTTAAGAATAAGAATACAAAACAAAGACGCGACGCTTGGGCTTGCAGACTATTAGCCTCAAACCAGCACACTCAAGCAAGACCTTTGGATTTATTTTGTGTGTAAAACTCAAGCAGCAGTGTCTTCGTGCCAGCTGCTGCAGAGAGACAAGAGTAAGAAGTCTTTGACAGGCAAAGCTTTCCTGCTGCAAGGAAAAGTAGACAACTGAAGTTTCAAAGACCCAGCACTTTGCAGTACAGTGTTCTTTGGTTAACTCTTGACAAAAAGTCTAACAGAAACAGTTTTTAAAAAATAAAAATAACTTCAGACAGCACTGAAGGTTAAAGCTGCAGCTAAATGCCGTGCAAAGCAGAAAGTCTGCTCAGAAGTACAGACACTTGAGCCCACAAACCTGGTGAAAGGACAGGAGATAGACACCTGGAATCTAGGAAATTTCCTGTGATTTTTTTCAAAAGGCTTCAGCAGGAGGAGAAAAGTTCCCAAAAGAAGCTGCTGGAGCTCAAGAGGCATGATACCTCAGGAGACTGTCAGTTCTCAGTGGACAGAAGTGCCATGCCACACCAAGGTCAGGATACTGGAATGCACAGAAAGCCACTGTCTCTCAAGTCCTATTTACAGGGACAGCAGCCAAATGGAAAGAATCTTAAAAGTAAAGATAGTAATGGGTCAAAAGCAGGGCTATATGTGAGGCCAAGATGTCCCCCCTCCTCCTCCCAGTCCAGCTTATAAAAACAGAGGGAAGTAGAACAAAAAAAAAAAAAATTAAGTGAGAACATCACTAACTTCTACCTGATACATCATTGGGTTTGCTCAGTTCACAGGACACTGAACATCTACACTGCATTATGTTGCTCTCCACAGCCTGCAGGAGAACAAGACCCACATTCTCCTTGTACTCATCAGCAAGCCACCAGAACTCACTAGGACTAGGCCACATCAGCCATGGAAACCCACTAAGAGCCATTCATTGATGTTATGCTTTACAGCATATTATTTTTATCAGTTTTCTTATATCAAATTTTCACACAGTATAATTTTTAAAGGCTTGAAACTCTTTGTACAATAAAAGTGGGTTAAGTTAAAACCCTCGAGGAAAAAATAATTAGATCTCAAAGTTAACTCAACTTACAGTTTGTGATGTCAGGAGGGGCATAACTGTCATTCATGAACATGCTGGTGGGTTTTGCAACTTTCAGATAAACAAAGTCAGATGTGTTTTTTAAGGCAGTCACCGCTTCTTCATGAGTAACTTCTTCTAGGCAAACACTGTTCACCTGGAGAGGAAAAACCCCCACATATTTTCAACAGAGAAAATTCTCTATTTTCATAGGACAATTTCCTGGCAATATCAACTGTTTTCACGATATTAAATTGAACCACAAATTAAATCATGCCCTTACTGGGCCTAAAAGCAAATGACCTCAAGAAAAAAAAAAAAGCCAGCTCTTACTTACAGCTAAAAGTTTGTCTCCAATCTGAAGTTTGCCATCTTTATGAGCTGCCCCACCTTCAATGATTTTGGTTACATAGATGCTGTTGTCTCCAGGTATATGCTGATTTCCTACACCACCAGCAATACTGAAACCAAGACCTGCTTGAAAATAAAGTCATTGCTCAAGAAACCTTTCCACATTTACTAGATTCAAATTATCAGAGACATAATAATGCTACGTGTATCATACATACACAGATAAAAGAAATATTAGATTTTAACTAAAGCAATACTGAAAGTCCAAGTGAACTCCATTAACTTTTCATAATTTTTTTTAAAAGTATCATTTACAGAGAAGCTAAAAATCATTTCCTTCAGGCCTTCTGAAAGATGCACACAGCAGGGCTACAGAATCATTGCGAATATTTTAAGAACAATCATCCAACATTTACCCAGACAGAAACACATACTTCCTCCAAACACCCTTTTATCTCTTTTCTAGAGAGTTAAATGCAGAACTCTACCTTGGTTTGTAATTTATTTTTAAACTGGTAAACGCTATCAGAGATACATTTTTATCATTTGAAAGAAAAATATGCATCCCACAGTTTCAAGACACAGGCACAAATTTAGAGACATCTGAGATTTCATTATCTTATTTCTCATGATTCTGCATTTCCTGGAACCTCATACACAAAGTACTATTTCACTTTGCACAGAAATCCATGGTTAACTCTACCCTTCTTGTCAAAGAAAAGCTCTACATCATCTTACATACCTTTAGGGCCTTTTACGAGTTTGATTTCCACTATTTTTTCTGTGACTGGTTTTCTTCTTTTGACATACAATCGTACAATTGATCCTGCTTCTTTCAATGCTTCCACTGCTTTGCTGTGTGTCACATCACGAACATCCACCTCATTTACTCTCAGAATACAATCGTTAACCCTAGACAGAGCAACAGTCACTGTTCAGCTGATGGGTTACAGAGGAGCAGACACATTAGGAGCCTAATACATTATCTGCAGTACACTAACTAGCTGGTACATTAAGATATGTGAATTTTATTTCAAAATCACATTAATGCAAGACGATGCTCTAAAAATTATGTACTAGTGCTTAAAAAAACAGAGGTCACTATAAAGCTTTTAACAGGAGTATTTTGTTCACAGTCATAGAGGACACCACCTTCCACGTGTTTAACTGGAACAGACCTTGGGACAAAGAACCTTTTCTTTAGTGTTAGAGGATCAAACAAAAATTCAGAAACTAGAAGGTATAACAAGGAGAATGAACTAGTTTTCAGCTGAGATATGAAGACAACCTCCATTCCTGCTTTTCACAAGCTGTTTTAAGTGCTGGCCTTCTCCTCTAACGTGCTGCTGTAGCAGCACTAATGTCTTGTTACATTAAATACAATACCTGATGCACCTGTCACCACGTTCTGCCAGATGTACCTCTGACAACAGCCAACAAGCTAAAAATGCAGCCTTGAGAAAAGTTTAGCAGGACTAAAACTCATAACACATCAGGCATTTGGACCAGAAGTGGGTCCAGATCTTGACAACAGAAGAGGAAAAAGCTAGTCCTACAATCAGATGTGTTTTTTCACACACAGAATACTTAAAGACTGTTCTGGATTAGAAAAAATAATTTATTAATGCAATTTGTTATTAACATCTAGAAGCACTCTTCAAAGAAAGTTGCAAACTCACTTGCTGCCCTTTGTAATGTAGTCACATTTTCTCACTGGAAGTTTAAGTAGTAATATCAGAGTACAATTAAATTTAGTCTACTGGAGGACTACTGAATTTGAACAAGAAGTATTGCATTGGAAAACGTAATAACTTTGAAAAATTAAGACACAAAGTTATGCCAAGAACAAAAAAGGGGTCTTATAAAGCTCACCTTACCTTACAGATCAGAAAGTCTGCACAGAGATAACCAAGAGTTTGTATATTGAATTAAGAAATACAGAATAGAGTTAGGGACAAGTTATTTACCATAAGAGTAGTAGAACACTGGGACAGCTTGCCTGGGAAGGTAGTTGAGGCCTCATCCCTGGGGATATTCAAGGTGAGGCTCGACAAGGGTCTGGGCAACCTGATCTAGTTGAGGATGCCCCTGCTGACTGCAAAGGCAGTTGGACTAGATGACCTTTGGAGGTCCCTTCCAACCCAGACCATTCTATGACAAGCCCTAATCAATTTACACTGCCAAACAGAAAACAATTCCACTTGATTTCTCTTAACTGCACCTTTCATTGGGCGGGGAAAAAATGAAACTCATAGAATGGTAAGGCTGGAAGGGACCTCAAGGATCATCTAGTTCAAACCCCCTGCCATAGGCAGGGACACCTCCCACTAGTACAGGTCACTCAAGGCCTCATCCAACCTGGCCTTGAACACCTCCACACAAACATTTTTCATTATTTATAAAATATCTCTGTAAGAAAAACTTACTTAAAACATAATGTAGCACGATAAAACTACTAAAATTAACAGGATGTGTTCTATAATAACAAACATTCAACAAGTCAACACAGTCATCATACCGTAATCTTCCATCCTGTGCAGCTGCACCCCCAGCTATGATTTTTGTAATGAAAATACTTGAATCATCCCCAATATGTGGGTTGTCTGTGCCACCTGCAATGCTAAAGCCAAGGCCTGAATTTCCCTAAAGGAAGGGGAGGGGAAAAAAAAAAAAAAAAAGATGTTACACATTTCTTTTTTGGGGAAAACTTATTCTAATTTATGTTTCATTCAATATAGAACCAAATCTATATAATTTTTAATGATTAACAACACATCAGAAGACACTTTACGTGGTATACAACACATAACCATCTAGAAGATGTAATTCATTTCATAGAACAGAAGTCATGGTGTAAGAGACACAGTTCCAACCCCACAGCTTTCTCATTGAAGTGAACTTTATATAGTGAGCTAGATCTTCGAGATTGTTCAGGTAAGTATTTGTTCCTCATGACATTATTGGCGACAAATTATTTATCCCAGATGAGTCCCCAAGTAATTCGTGTCACATATGTAATACAGCCTCACAAATGCAGAGATTCAGGCATTTTCTCTTCAAAAGTTGCCTGTCCTTACTATCAGCTGCATGACTTCTTAACCCTCTCAGCTGGGTACATTGCAGAGGTATCAGGCACAACCTTTTTTTCTTCTCCTCCTTTATCTCAACAATGCAGATCAGGAAGAGAGAATTGAGATAGATCTCAACATTGTAAACCTAATGCAATGCATATGCTCTCAACTGGAAGTCTCATTCTCAACATAAAATAATGGCATAAATAAAAACTTATCATAAATAGCAATATAGGAAATGAAATAATAATTTGTCTTACTATTCTCTACAAGCCTAGATAATAATATTAAATGCAGTATGTCTCAGGGAGATCCTTCCTGCATTTTCATCTTAATGGTCAAGGATATTAACAAGGACTTCTATTTCTGCTCCAGCAACTGGATGTATGTTTTTTCCCACTTTGGGTTAAATAATAAATAAAATAAAGGAAATAAACAATAAAGGAAATATAAAGGGAAAAAAATAAAAAAAACAAACAAACCAACCAAAAAAACCCCAGCCTAAGAGTAAGGATTGTTTTGGATTGACCTTTAGCAATATCAAGAGGTCAATATTTCATAGTAAAGCACCATAAATCCCATCTAAAAGAGAATAAAGACATTTAACATGTTACCCTTTCAAGAGTAATTTCTTCATATTCATAATCAGCATCCGTGCCATTGACCTATAAAGAAAGCAAAGTGAGACTTATGGAGAATTTTACACTTCACCCAAGACACTTTTAGCCTGGATGCTGGTTTACTTCCTTCAAACCTCAGCTGATCCACAGTGACCACTGAGCTCAGAGAGGACTGCTCTGTACATGAATCAGACACACTTTTTGTAGGAGTTTGAAAGCTAATATTTCAGAGAGCTCAGTGCTGTATACACAGGCACTGGGGAGCAGAGGCCGCCTGCTTCTGATTGGCAGAAAAAAAATGCTCTTGAGATCTTCAGATGTTTCTCTGACCATAAAGCAACATGTAACTGAGAAAAAAGAAAGAGGTCATGGAGTAGAGAAGAAGCTGTATAGAGTAGTATTTTCAAACTTGATCCTCACAGAACTAAGAAACATCCAGGGATGATACTTTATACCATTTCTCACTGGAAATGGGTGAGACTCTTGTAAGGCAGAATATAACAACTGTTTATTTTCCTATTTATCATGTTACATACTAAAGATCAACTAATGAAAACAGGACCAAAAGTGGAAGAAGATTATCTTCTGAATTCTAGAAGCTGTGTCATCCTTAAGTTAGGAAGAATACCCACACTCTTTGCTGCCTACAGAATCAAATAAGCTAAGTAACAAGTAACTGAGTTAACAGGAAAAAAATTATCAAATTTTTACCTACATTCAATATGAAAGTAATGTTATTATTTTTTTCAATTACTGAGACATCTTGAAACTCAAATGCTTTCCTCCACAAATTACTCCAGTAACATATATAACATGCAGCTACAGGCAATTTCCTGTTTGAGTAAATATTCATTAAGATAAGAAATAACAGTCATGCTGTTATTTTTTAAATCATCCTTTCTATTCTTAAGATATTCTGTATGTCTTCTGTACTCTTAATGTACTGCACTATTCAAGAGTTAATAAATACACAATATATATGTATACAAGAAAGCATTTTAACACCTGTACAGTTTTCCAGGGAAGAATTTAAAAAGGGACTGAAATCCACACCAAGCAAAATTAAGGTCACATCAACTTCCTTCCCCATGTTTATTTAACATATCTAAAATCTCCAAAAACCTGCAGATGTTTTCGCAGGTTGCCTAATATCAACTCATTCATTCCTCACTACAGTTTTTCTCCCATCTCTAATTGTATCTCCCCTTAATATAGCAAAAGCCACATCCACTGCAAACTTAACAGCTCATTATCTTTGTGCAGTACCTCAGAATTTATTATGTCCTCTGTAGTTTGCTCAGTGGAAAAAGTTACTGCGGTTTTAACACATGATCTTTCTCCATTAAAAAGCGAAGAGGTCTTGACCCTCTGAACTACATGAAACTGTATCTGTTACTACAGCAACACAAGACAAGCCTCTGTGATCAACAGGTTTTTACCTTGGGTTAGTCCTTCAGCTATTACCTACAAGAATAACAGGTGCTAACTGAACCAGTCATCCCATGCTAGTGCCTGGGAAATGCTTTGTTCATGACTGATTAGTATGTGCTGCTTATTTTCCTTTTCTTTTATTTTTAATAAAGAACAAGGACAATTAATTATTTCTCTATTCATTGCCATTAGGCAAAACAAAGCCAATCCTAACATATTTAAGTAGTCTCTTGTTTCCACGTACAAAACTCTGTAATCCAATTTTAAAATGCAATCCAGATAAAAGAAGAGCAAGCTAGAACATCCATAATTTCTATCTTTGGCTTTAGCTCAGTTCAATAGCCCCCTTCTCTTAATTTTTCTTTTTTTTTTTTTTAAATTAATCTTTTTTAATATTTACCTTTGAACAGATTTTATCTAACAACATCAGCAGAGGAAGGAGCAAAGACACATCACATGACAACAATCACTGTCCTCCTCTATCTTTTGCAAAGTTTAAAGTGTTCTCAGACCCAGTAAGCCAAGCTTTACTTGCAGGGACTCCCCCTGGACAAAGCAAGTTCTTCACAAATGCTGTTCATGCCATGGCAAGGTTTTTTGAAACTGAAAACCTATTAGGAGTTCAGCAGAATTTGGTTACAACCTTTTGTAATGAAGTTTATTTCTCTGGTGCAGTTATCTTTTCTTGTGCTACAAATTTGAGTTCTGTTTGCAGTTCCTTGGGCTCTTACAAAGAATAATTAAAAAATATGCTTCTCGGTGAGATTTTTTTCTCAAGCCAGTTTCAGTTCTAACAGAGAGTACTTCCTCAGATTCAGAAAATGAGAGCTGTTCTTGACCATTTGTTTCTTGATGACTTGCTAGTTTTGTATTTTGCTGTATAACCCTTTCAGTAGAACTAATCACTTGACCATTTAAGGTTTTTGTACACTCATAATGCAGTTTCCTCAAGTATGATTTTACATTATGTATCAATTCAAAGTTCCACTAAGTACATCCAGACTTAGAGGGCTATTCCTTTACTCAAATTCCTATGATTACAGAGTAGCTTAGATTACAGATAGTTACAGGCTTGTTTGTCTCATATTCACTGCAAACTGCTAATTTAGATATAATTTTGAGTGGCAGTTTGTTCTGCTAATGTTATTTTCTCCTGTTTCTACTATAGACTCTTCCCCATGTGCCTCCTGAAACTTGAATTGATATTTACTAATCACTCCAGTTCTTTGTTCAGTTTGTGTGCCCAGCAAGACACCTCACCTTCAGCAGGCTTTTCTAAGCCCCATCTGCATCACATCAATTACAGAGCCACACACTGCAGGCTACTGCTGTGACCTTTTGGTCAGAGACATCATCATCACACTCAAGACTCCTTTATGAGCCAATTATGTCATTGTACTAATCCTTCGCCTTTTGCTTAAGCTGTTAATTCAAGCTTTTGTCTATCTCAGTTATTACAGCGCCTTTCCAGCAACGTGGCTGAATTAGGAATGCTTTTGACAAGGACAAGACTTACTCTTTCCTTGCTAACAGCAGTATTCTGAATTAACCTCAGCACAAACCCACTAGCACAGGTGCTAACACTATTCAGGTAAACAACGACCAAGTGGGGTATCACTGCAGGAGGAAAATCCACACCTGAAACCTATGTCAAACTTACACACATTTCAAAGCCTCTGAAGTCTTTGTCTGCCAGTAGTATTCCTTGTCACAAAACGCACACTGCCAAACACAAATTGCAGCCTCCACATAAGAGCACTTAGTACCTTAATGTTACCAACCCAATTTTTGGAACATTTAAAGCACTAAAAATCTTAAGCACAGCCACTCCATGAAGTAGAGGTTTTGTGAGAAGTGCAGTGGAAACGGCACATTAAATATTAATGCACATGCCTGCATAGTTAAAGAATATTGTTCTCTGAACATGGAACCTTTGGAACCTCAAACAACTGTGTTTTGCACTGTCACACACAGGTACTCACAGAACGTTCCACCTTATTTTTTCCTTTCCATGAAACAGATACAGAACAACTTAACCATTAGGACAGCAGACAAAAATCAAGCACCATCAGAGAGGCAAACCAGGTTTTATTAAACAGTAACAACAGACCTACACAACTACACATATAAAACATTTCTCTAAAGTTGTAAGTGAAAGCACGTGCAGGCTTACGTATGTTGGAGCCTCCAAGGAATCTGTGTTTACCAGCACCGGAGGGGGATTTGCCTTTAAAAAAAGAATAAAAAATATATAATTACACAGCAGAAAAGAAAGCAACACTAATGATAACTATACAACACTTAATTCGTTGTCTCTCAAAGGTCTGTTAAGTAGTCTCAGCTTGAGATTCTGAAAAGTTCATCTTCTTCCTGAGCCATTTCATATGAGTTCTGGACACTTTTTCTCATTTTCAAAAAGAGAAACTGAGTCATGCTGCCATTTGACACAATAGCAGTGACCCTAGGACTTGTGATGTGACATCCAGAAGTTGCTTTACCAGCCATATTTTAAACCAAATGTTGATAGATTTGATTCCTCTTTCTTCCTACTAGGAACACCTCCCACCCACACCCCCCCGCCCCACACCTTTCAAGTCTGTAAAATACAAACATAGAGAAATACAAAATTATGTAAGGCAGTATCTACAAAACCAACTTCTGAAAGCAAACCCACAGCAAACATTCATCCACCACACAGCAGCATGTCAGTAAGCTGTTAGGGATTCACAAGCTGTAAGCTGTCAGATCTTATTGCTACAGAAACGTGAAATAGTTTAGCACCCCTGCTAGCCAGCAACTGGCAAAATAAGCTACACTTGCACTCTCTGGTTTTACCACGACTTTTCCCTGAATTTAAAAATAAAAGTGCTTTCAACTGAAACAAAATCTCCACAGGCTGATGGCATTTGTGTTAAAAAACTCAACCAATAAAGGTTGCAGATGTATTCCAGAGTCACAATGCTTCTGATGTATTAAACTCAGTGGGACTTACAGCAGCACAAAAAAAAAATAAAAAAATTTAATCTCCTCATTGCTTTCATGAAGCTGATTTTTTTTTCATATGTACAAAAACCTCATTATCTTGAATAAGATACTCTTTAGATTTTTTTTTTTTAACCAACAACAAAAAACCCTACACAAGTCTTCTATGTGTGGAAATAAATTTAGATTGAACAGGCTGCAATAGAAGCTGGTAGTAAATTCAAGAATGTAGTTTCATTACCATGACAACAACATACTTCTGAAGAATTCATGGTTCTTAAAAGCTCCCAAAAGCTATGATCTAAGCAATGATTCAGAGGTTTCTTATGAAAGACCAAAATTATTAATCTACCATCACTCAACAGGAGCCATAATTGATTAAGTACTAAAATCAGGTGGTATCTATGCAAGTTAATAAACTATTGAAGAATAAGGAAACAAAAAGGAAGACACCATCAAGATGCCATCAAACACCTTTCTCACTCAGCAATTTTCCCAGGAGAAGCATGGACAATTTATGCAATAGAGAAGACAAGAACTAGCTACTTGTATCATGATAAAAATCTGTCAGAACAATATTATCCCTCACAATCATTTTGTGCCATTAAGCTAAATATAATTTCTCCTTCTTATTCAAGTGCAAGTTCTACTAAAAGAAGATTAATTATAGATAAGAGTCTGCATTAAAAATATGAATCAATTCAATTATGCACCAACCATCCCTGTAAGAGCTATGCAATTAGCATGTTTTTAAGAAAAATAAAACAATACATTGTATCAAAAAGAACCTGTCTGAATATGAGGCATTAGGAGTCTAATCTCCAGTAGATCTACAAGAGATCAGGAGTCATACATTTGTATTTAGGTAGTAACTAAGAAAAGATGTTTAATTTATATTGGGAGTCTGTAATAGGCTGCTCAAGGAGGCTGTGAATGATTCCTCCCTAGGGGTGGTCCAAGGGCAGGTTGGATGAGGCCTTGAGCAGCTGAGTCTAGTTGAGAGGTGTCCTTGCTCACGGTGGGGAGGTTGGAGTAGATGATCTCTAAGGTCCCTTCCAACCTAAGCCATTCCATGGTTCTATGAAAACAAGGATTCTGTAGTATCCAAATGTGTTCACAAAAGCAGTGCCAGTGCAAGCTGCTTTCCCCTGAATATTTTTCTTGAGACTGGGGGGAAAAAAAAAAAAAAAAAAAATCATCTTTCTCTTGAGACTGCCCTTTTATTGTTCAAAAAAAGATGCAGAAAATTAGCTGAAACCAAACTCCTATTAGTATGTGAACAGTCTTCTCTAAGTTAACTAATTGCTCTTAACACTCCTTCTGCATTTACTTGATTTTTTTCCATCAAGAAGCAATAAATCACCATCAATTGCAAGCAGGAAGGAGCACAGGTCTGTGACAGGCATTCCAAAGGTTAAGCCTGCACACTGTAAAGACACAGGGCAATATGTAACTCTAAACATCAAATGTTTCTGGAAGGAAGACCTGGTATTGCAGCCTGTTTTGCAAGAGTTCTCCAAATTACTTAACACTTCCAAGCTTCTGTGCCAGGGTTTGTTCAATTATTTAAAAGCCATTTGACAAGTTTGTTTACAGGCAGACTAAGGGCTTGCCTAAGGGCTGAAGTGATTAACAGAATAGAGAGTTACATCTATTGCACACACAAAAAAAAAGCATCTGCCAAATCCAAAGCTGATTCTAAATTCCTATGGTATTTTCTAATTGCTTAGAAACAAAAATTCTGCAGAATTATATAGTTACTTGCTGCAGACATTCAAACACAGAAGTACAAGACTACTCCATTCTCACTCTTTTGCCTGTAATCCAGCATCAATGGACGGGAATAGGGTCAAAGAAAACATAAAATAATTGCTCTTTATGTACTTTAAATTAAGTTTACTTTACTGGCAATTTCTTGGAAGCAAATGATACTGGAGACTCAGTTATCTTTTATCCGTCAAGGCTGACAACAGAAATCCACTGCCTGCACTAGTCAGTCTGCCTCAGATTGTGATGTGGGCAGAAGCCCTCTGTAAGAAGGAAGTTCTTCTGAAACATCTCTGGTCATCTTCCTGGGAGAAGTGCAGGTGACAGATTTGTGTAAACACACATCCAGTAGAAACTGCAGTATGAAGCAGCCAAATGTAAAAAAAAAAAAAAAAAAATTGATAGCTATTGGAACACATAAAAGTTAACAGTGATTAAGAGTGAATTATCACCTGTTGCAAGTTTAATTGCATAGCCTGAAAGCAGGCCCTCAGAAAAACCAGCCTGACACCTACACTACAACAACATCCCAGTGACATCCTCAACAGCTTAATTCCCTTTTCAAGTTAATAAATAGTTGCCACTGAAGAATTCCCAAAAAAGGCATGTATAGTCATTGTTTTGCACTGAAAACTACTCACAAATTAAAGCAGAATGCCATTTTATATGTAAAAATGTAACTGCTACCCAACCTAAATTATGCCATAGCTTGCCAGGCTGCAGGCACATACTGCAAGTGACATGCAAAAGCTTCATGATAACTCATATTTACTGTGTTCACTTGTCTTGGCAAGGTGGCGGTTGACTTTGTGAAGGTCTGGAAGGGAGGTACATTAAAGACAAAAAAGAAACACACCACAAAACAAAACACTACCCCTTTTGTATTCTACATGTCCCCAAGGACACCAATACCAACAAATGGTTGTAGAAAATAAGTAATGGCATACAAGTGCAATCAATGATAGACAAAGATTAAGTATTTGTAAATGAGACAGTAGTTTTCCACAAATAAACAAACCAAGAACACCAAGAGTGAGATTGCTCTAAAATTATTAACATTACAAAATATTCTATTGCTTCTTTCCATTTTTTAGCATTTTTTTCTCTTTATTTACTTTACAGCTTGCTAATACACTTCCATATGAAAACCTAGATATTTTAAAAGGTACTAAAAGCTGTTATAAAACAAAATGCAACCCCAGTGTATTACAGTTATTTCACAGTTCATCTTAAATCTCTGCTGGCAGCATCAAAAGGTGAACTTCAAGCAATACACTGGATAAATAAAAGCTGAACAAATGTAACAAACCAAAAAAAAAAATTAATAAAAACCTGTGGTACAGTAGATGGGATGACAGTGGTCTCAGCAGGGACTGGTGGGACAGGGATCACAGGGACAATGGGAGAAGAGGAAGGAACAGCTTCTGTGGGCTAAAAAAAAATCACCAACAAAATGTCAAAAATAATGAAAACTAGGAAAGTATTTTAAAACAAACAGGATTACAACTTAACAGCAATTAAAAAAAAAGAAAAATCAATCTAACATAGCACATGGGTTTAGAGACTACAGATATGACAACCAACCATCTTCAGTCACGCTGCACATGGCAGTGCACCTGCATCAAGGTGCTGATGTCAAAGAATGTCCAAGTAGTCAGGCAAATCTTGATCACTTATTCACACCAAGGTACTCACCTTGCAGTACAAAGTAAAGAGACTTTGGGGTCCAATAGAAAAACCTGTTTGTGCCAATCGGCACTCAAGCTTTTTGTGGGCTCATTTCACAACAAGTCCTTACCCATATACAACAGTGTGCAAAAGGGAAAAGACTGGCTAAGCAATGAATAAAGGAAATATTTCTCTTCAATAAAGGGGAAAACACAGAAGTACACTAAGGTTTCTAAACCAGGCAAAACTCAAAAGAAAGCCTTTGGCACACAGGCAGAAGAGTCTTAAACAGATTCCATTTACCTCTCAAAGACCTCCATACACATTTCTCATACACCTTCAGACTGGACAATTTGAGTCTTAGGAATTTTCATTATAATAAGCACAAGAGCTACTGATGCTTAAATTGCAAGGGAACAAGATTACAGACAGCATTTGGGGCAAAAACATTGACTCAGTTTTGAGATGTTAACATTCTAGCTGTCGTCAAACTGTCAGCAACAAAAGCTACTGGCAACTACCATCAAAATTACTAACTGAACAGCAGATCAAAGCTCTTGCAACTTAGTTGGTCCAAGACATTCTTGCAATCTTTAAATATATTGAGGCAGAATAACAGAAGAAAATACTAAATCCTGAAAATGAATACAAACCTCGGAACCTAACAATACTTAACATATTTTTGAAGTCTAAGATATTTCAAATGACAAAGCAACACAGACCAATAGCATACAGCAAATTAAACAGTAAAAGCAAATATTAAATAAATCTGGGAGAGCCTAAGAGCAACTCCTCTTATTAGATGTACATGTGATATTTCTACAGGTATTTTTAGCTCGATGATAAAAAAATGTTGCAGCTGCTGAAAGAACAGGACATATTTGATATCCTGAGAAATTGTAACTGTTGTCATTTAAGCACCATTACATCTACATACCACAGCACAATCTTTCAAGTGTTCAAAAAGGAGGGTGGAGAAGAATCTGAAGTGGTCTAGAGAAATGATAAAGTTTATTTTCAAGAGAATGCAGGAAATGCTCAGTGCACCAAACCTCTGCTTTACTGGATGAACAAGGCAACCTTTAGAGGACAGATCGAATGAAACAGCTTGAGCAATCACTCAGCCCTATACATGGCAAAAATAAGCCACCCCTTTCAAGTTTGCCTTATAAAGTAAGCTGCTTCCTGCATATGTGCATGGTAAAAATCTTGTTAACCAAAATTTCGGATACACACATGTTACACAGAAAAATACAACACATCATTAAGGCCAAAAAGGTAAGCATTAGCAGGTCAGAAACCCTCCACCTTTACAGTTACAACTCCTGCAATAAGAGAAGGTCAAAACCAAGCTTAGAGACTGAACATACATCTCCCTGCCCTTGGACTTGGTAAAATAACTAAGCTGCAGTTGATTTCTCTCTGGGCCCAATCCCTCTCTGCACCAAATGGCAGCTATGTATTCCTGCATCCTTTCTTTTTTCAGTTCCTATCTCCCATCTCTCTATGGGCTTCTCACTTTAAAATGATTCACAAACCTTCCCATTTTTTTCCCTATTATTTTAAAACTGACATTGCTCAAAGTCCTTTGATTCATTCAGATTCCAGCCTTATAAGCTATCAGCGCTGCCGTTTCCCTTTGTGCTATTGGTCTGGTATTCACTCACTCTTAAAAGCCACTCCCTGCTCCTCCAAGCATCCTGGAAATGTTCCTGTTCAATTCACTACACTACTATGTTAGTGAGGAAAGAGGTGACTGCTCTGGCAATCACTGTCACTGAAGCAGGCACTATGACTGCCACAAGAAAGAACAAAAGGACAATGCAAGAAGAGAGACCTGGAACTTTCCTAGAACAGAAGAATGCTGATTTTATTTTAGTATGGCACATAAACAGCCTGAAAATTATTATACGGTCTAGGTATCAGTGAAAGCAGCTGAGTAAACTCTGACAGCCCAGGGAATCACACAGCTTCCTAAGAATTTTCAAGCAGCATTTGTAATTCTTAGCAATTTCCAAAAATTACACTAAAGTATTCTGAAAAAAACAAGGCATGTCCTCAAAATAACTGAAGAAAGATGTCTGACTAAAATCTTCAATGATCCCAGTTTAAATGGACATAAAACAATCCAAACTACAAAGCAAGTAGGGGGCCCAACATAAACATATTTGTCAACCTATATTAAGTATAGTACACAAGTATGATAAACTATTACATGAAGGAATGCAAGACTTGAAAAACAGCTCACTTTAACCAAGCTTGTCAGAGTAAACACGTGCTAACACTCCAACAAAATGCTGTTCTGTTACAACAGGATGATACATCTCAAGGATTTTTTTTTTAAATGCAAGGGTGGACTTCAGTATTTATATTAAAAAAAAATTCATTTAATAATGCCCTTAAGTACTCAATTGAAATAAGAGCCTTAAAACCTAAGTCCACATGTAGAGAACAAGTACACCTCACTCATTTTCTCACATTTACCAACACACCATAACTCTCTCTGTAAGGAAATACAGGGTAACTTGAAATTAGATCAAAGCACCACACATCCTGACGCAGATCAACTAAACCAGCAAATTCTATAATGTTACTCCTGGTAAACTACTGAAAGATATTTTGGAGAACAACAACAAAATCATCAAACAAACCAGGCTTTCTTCACTTTCAATAAACTCCTGGGGAAAATCCACCCTGCATACAGTGCAACAATCTGAATGGGAAAATACTGAGCAGAAGTAAGTCTTTGCCACTCCAGTTTCAGTAACCACTACTTCAATTTCTAGCAATAAACCAGGAATGAAAATGAAGTAATAAAGTCTCTAGAAACAGCAGTGATAAAACTCCAGAAAGAAAGAGGAAGAGTGACACACTTCCTACAGTCTGCATCACAAATACACATCTGTAACAGGCAGCGCAGTACATACCTTTTCTAAAGAGCAATTAGAGCAGGAGCCATCAGACAGCCAGCCACTAGCAGCAGCTTTCACTTTGGCTGTACTTTTCGTAGGACTCTTTTTTACACTATCACGCAGGTTGACAAATTTTCCTCTGTGTTTGGAAGACACTGGCAGGGTGGAGGAACTAAAAGACGAATGAACATTCAGCACCCGGTTCTGATGCCAGGAAGGCTGCTTTGGCTGCATGTGAACATTCTGACATATTTCCATTCTTGAGCTCCTTGTTAAATCTGAAAGCTTAAGCGTTCCCATTTCACCACCATTTGTAGCACCATGGTATTTGTAGTCATGAAACTGAGTAGTCATGAAACTAGCAACAAAAATACTCCTTTTTGCAAAAAAACAACGAAAGGGAAAGAAACCAATATAGTGCTTCCTGAGAAAGTTAAAAATACGATTGGAGTTTTCCAGAGTATGATGAGACAAAGAAATATTAAACGCTGGTTTCGCTAGTGCTGCATGTTGTGTGCTCTGTCTATTTAAAGGGCACCATTGAACCACCACACAACAGTCAATTTGCTGGGCATAAATAATCAATGCAATGCACAAATTACCGAATAGATGGCAAAGGGCATCCGACCATTAAAAAAGAAGCTATGAAAGGTTAGTTATTTTCTTTCTCCCTTAAGCTCCCTACTGTCCCTAAACTTGGTCGGCATTCTATCACCTCAAAATTTCTCCAAGGTTTACATCTAGAACCCTGTTACTATATACCAATTCCGCTACTTTTCTCCCACTTTACAGGGCCTAAAAACAATTTAAAAGAAGCTCATGATGTAAAGTTACAAATTGTGAACGAGCAAATACATGGTGCAAGTTTTCAATGCTCAAATTCCAGAGGGAAAATTTTTTTTTTTTTTCAGATCTAGTCTGAGGTGTCCTTGCCCATGGCAGAGGGGGCTGGATCCTTGGGGTCCCTTCCAGCCCTGACAATTCTATGATTCTGTAACAATTACAAAATCATTAGAAATGTAACTCGTAGGAATTACTTTGTGCTATGAAATACAGCACTGACACTGCAGTTTTAAGGTGTCACTGTTTACAATAAAAGGTAAAAAAAATCAGCCATTTAAATGAATCAGAGCTCTTTACTATTTTCTTTGTTCAGTTTTTAATGCTAAGGGTGCATGTTCTCAATACTACATTTTTACCCCAGTTTTCAAAACACAAAAAGTTTCTGAACAACTATCTCCAGTCCCCAGAAAAAAGCACACTAGCATGGTGCTAGTTTGACTTAAATCATTCACCAGGCAATTTTAAATGAACCACTCTGAAAAGAAGTTGAGCATTAAAAGCTTTTCCAGAATTTGCATGAAGATGGACAGCTACATAAAGGTCTCTATTTTCCTAGCCTTCCACAAGGAAGGAGCAGACTCAAGTCAGCGGCCACGCAACCTTCAACAGCGAACACAACCAGCATTTGGACAGCTACGGGCCAGCCACAGCACCCACCACCCCCACCTCTTACCTCGGAAGTCTGTTCTAGGTATGTGCTATGAATCTGAATGCCTGGTGCTGGGTAGGGGAAGAATGAAGGACACCAGCCCACAGGAAATAAAACTTGATTAGGTCAGCTGTATTTTTTTGGCTAAGTGGGGAGGTTTCAGTGGTTCATAGCATTAAATCATGACTATTCCCTTCTCATTGTATGCTTCCCTATAGCAAATGTGAATATTTAAATGAGTCAGCATAATTTTTACACACAGAATAAAAGACTAGAAACACAAATCAAAGTACAAAAACTTTCCAGTTATTTATAGCATGGATATTAAGCAAGAAATAGGAACTGACAGTTGCTCCTCTAATCAGCAAGAGCTGCCATGTCTCATCTTCTACCCACAATGGATATAATCAAGAGCTGTATCACATATCATTAATACAATACTCATACATGCAGAGACAGGAAGGTTTCTGGCCAATGACAGGAAGCTGGAAACGTGCTGGTCATACAAACACAGAGTGGTAGGTATGGCTTTTGCTTTTAGAAGTTCAGGGAGCTGGAGGACTGTGTCACACTAGCACATATGAGCAGATGTACCCAGATTCTCCTGTTCTAGACAGCCCAATAATCTCTGCAGTTTGTTATGGAAGAGCAAAGGCAGACAAGGAAGATAAACATGTTGTGAATGTGCAGATAGGTAAAGTTCAAAATGTGCACATCACTTTTTCTTTGACATATGTCCACAGATGCATTAATACTGAGTAGTTCTGAGGTACATTCCCCCAGCCTGTAGGCATTATTTGGACAGAGCTGTGTCTTCTGTCAAAACCTCTGCATCAATATCCCCCTTTGGCAACAGTGTGCCAAATGTCAGCCTTTGCAGACCATAAACAACCTTTGTTTTCCAGAAATGTTATCAGGATTGCTTGAGGTTTAGCAGGCTGAATTCACACCACCCATTTTATTGCTGTATCAGTATTGTTTAATTTTTCTACCCAGCATGATGTTGTCTAATTACTAAAATGCAGAAAAGAAGATTCAAGGGGGGGCTTGTGTATGTACATAATAAACCCCCAAACAGGTGACATTCTACATTCAAAAGGAACATCTTTTTCTTGAGGATATCAACTTTTTTGAAAATACAAAGAGCAAAGAGCCTCTTGATTAACATCAGCTTTAAGCAGGCTAAGTGAGAAAGTAAGGGCAAAGGAAAAGATAATGGATAACATATTCTTGAAAGCTCAGTTGTCTGGCTCCCTATATTCCACTTCAGACAAAAAAAAAGAGAGGACACAAGGTAAAAGACAAGGCAGAGGAACTTGCATCTCTCCAGATTGCTTTCAGACATGTTGACTTGAGTTCAGAAGAATAAAGATGATGTAGTAGATAAATTATAACAAGCAAAGTTTTTGTCTGAAAGTCTTCATGCCTTTGGACCCTGAAATAATCTCAGTATGACATCAATAATTGCGAGACCAAATACTCGAAGGCATTGGTAGTCCAAACAGCAAAACATGCCTAAGGAACAGGAGACACAGACGAAATACCCAACTCATCCAGGGCTGCACACCATGGCAGGGCAACCTCCAGTGAAAAATCTCAGACCACACTGAAATTTAGTATTACGTGACTATGGTAAGTGAACACAGCACCTTGGTTAAAAACACCTGGGAAGGGGAGGAAAAGAATGTATCAAAGTGTAATACAACTTAATCTTGAACAATCATGATATAAACAAAATTAAATCAGAAAACAGAAAAAAAAAAAGGCAGAAATGAGAAAAAAATACATTAAAAGTGTTTAATCAGATTTTTGAGTGTCATGGGGATGATTCTGCAAAGCTACATTCATACATGTGAGGTAAGGCAGAGCCTGCCTTGAAGTCACACTGGTAAAGGGGAAAAAAAAAGACTCTGGCAAAGCAGTGGGATGTATGCATAATTCAAAGGAAGAAAAGGCAGTTACATAACTAAAGCTGCACAGGTTTGGCAGATCTTCTTTGACTGCAAAAAGCCTGAACCTGCAAGAGTGCTCTGCAGACTGCATTAATTACTAGAATGAACTGCTCTACTCTTAGTATCAGGCACTAAGTGATTTTCTCATAACTAGAGGGGGTTCAAGATCAGGTTCTGCTTCCATATTACATATCAACTCTGAACAGTTTCTAACACAAAGCTGAATCATCAATATTTCATCCTACATCTAATGCACAGTGTATACTTCTTTGTAGCAATCTGTTGAAGTGCCAGTAATATTTTACAAGTAGTATTTGTTCAAGAATCATGTTCTTTCCACATTCTATAATATCCACTCAATAACTGGATAACAACAATAACCTGTGGAAAGGGAAAATACTACTATTTGACCAGCAGTATCTGCTGCAAATACCTTTTTTAAAGCAACAATAATCAACTGTCATTACTTCAAAAAGCAATTCTGTTAGTTTTGTAGGATTTTCCCAGCTAACTGCACTTCACATGTTCCATGGCCTTCAAGCAGATACCACAAAATCAGAAACTTCTGTTAACCTGACTTGACTGATGAAAACAAGCAGGTATTAATTGCCCTTTCTTTAAAGTAGGAAAGAAAGTATGTTCCAAAGTGAACAAAACTTTGAAAGTGGTAAGAAGGAAACAATTTTGATTCAATACCTAGTGACAAAGCTGAATGTAAAAGGTATTTTCTTTCCAGAGATGTATCATTTAAGGTCTGGCAGGGTGGTTCTTACCCCTTTCCTCTGAACTACATCCTAGAACGCCACAGGACATTTCTCTAGTGAAGCCTGTTATTTTAAGAACTTTACATCCATCTTACTCAAAATCACATAAGTCAATACTCATCTAAACATACCTCCAGGGATTTCTAGGCTGGCTTGTAGGGTCCAACAGTAGTCAGTATAAAAGTACAACTGCCATCCATCCTCACTCATCCATGTTAGCTGGACACTGCCCAGAGCATCACAATCTGAGCAAAGAGCACTAACACTGAGGGACCATCTCTGCCATATTCCTCCTTAAGTCAGTGCTGGGCAGCTCCTTAATACCACAATGCAGTGACTTCACTTGTTAAGCAATATATTTAAGACTTGTATTTTTCCTGAGAGTACTTCATCAGGATTTGAACTAAAAGGTAGCATGGAGATCACTTGTAAATAAAACCTACCACAACTGTTTCCCTACTGTCAGAACAGAAGTTGGTAAAAATCAAACATAAAATTACCAAGTTCCACAAGAGCTTTAAAAAAGTGTAAACCACAGGCAGTCATGCAAGTATTGGCTTGAAACTCCAATTGCTCCTTCTCTGGAGGTGTTCAAGGCCAGGCTGGACGAGGCCTTGAGTGACTGTAGTAGTGGGAGGTGTCCCTGCCTATGGCAGGGGGTTAGAACTAGATGATCCTCGAGGTCCCTTCCAACCTTACCATTCTGTGATTCTATGATCAATGTTCCTATAACACAGACAGACATGCCAGCATGCTGCGTCTATGTGAATTTTGGGAGCTGCAGACACAAGACCCCATCCTATCCAGGCATGAGTCCTGCCACTGCTGATAAGATAGCCTAGAGAGTAAAACATGTCAAAACAGAGCAAAACTACCAAAAAAGAGAATACCATCAGTATGACTTTAGATTTTCCTTCTCTACAAGCTTGTAATTGCTGTCACATGAGAAAGGTTCTCTTTTATCAAGAGACTGCTGCTTTGCTTGAAAAACATGCTTCCCACCTGATGAACTCAAACTCATCTGTCCATCGTGCTCAGCATGTTAGTACACTAATCCAGTACCTGAAAGGGGTCTAAAAGAAGGATGAAGAGAGACTGTTTACAAAGGCCTGTAGATATAGGTCAAGGGAAAATGGCTTCAAATTACAGAAGAGTAGATTTAGATTGGATGTTACAAACAAGTTATTTGCTGTGAGGGTAGTGGAACACTGGAACAGGCTGCTGGCTTCATACTGCAGTCCCAGCAGTAATGTTAGGGACAAGTTCTGCACCATGAAGGTGGTGGAACACTGGAACAGGTTGCCCAGGGAGGTTGGGGCCCCATGCCTGGAAATATTCAAGGTGAGGCTTGACAGGGCTATGGACGACCTGATCTAGCTGAGGATGCCCCTGCTGACTGTAGCAGGGGGTTGGACTACATGACCTTCGTAGGTCCCTTCCAGCCCAGCCCATTCTGTGATTCTCCAGTTTTCAGATGGACACCATACCTGATTAACTCACACACGGGGGCTAAGAAATAAATTATTTAAAATACAAAGACTGTGCCAGCTTTCTGCTGCCTACACTGCTCGCACTCACAAATACTGTCACAAATACGTTATCTCACATACTTCATTGAGAGTGGAGGTGGTGTTCAGTTTCTCCAACCCAAATTAGCATACTCTGTTCTGGTTTTTAACAGTAACTTATTTACCACAAACCTTTTGATTTACCTCAAAAGAGACTGGCTAAGGTAAATGATAAGCATAATGATGATGGATTCAATCCATAAGTAGTCACTGTTATGCTTGTATCATTCTACACTGATATAAGAATGGAGAACTTCAGGCTCCAGATTTGGGTTTCTCACTCTCCTCTCCCTGCAAGGACACTACTCCTTGCTACAGTGGAACAAAGATCAGTTCCCCTGGTCTCCCAAGGCTGGAAGAACATAAGCTCACAAACAATGAAGCTGAGCCTGAAGGCTGACAAGTTATGCCTACAGGGAGATAGGTAGATTAGTACAGCATGGTTTTACTACAGAACTTTTGAGGACAGACAAGCTATCTTGGAGCCATAACAGTTCAGGGGAAGTCCCGTCACAAGCATATGAAAGCTTTGCTGAATCCTAAAAAGGAAAAGGTTTACCAACTCAGCCCTTGCAGATCACAGAATCACAGAATATTAGAGGTTGGAAGGGACCTCTGGAGAGTCCAACTCCCCTGTCAAAAGCAGGATCACCCAGGGCAGTCCACAGAAGGCGGCATCCAAATGGGTTTTCAAAGTCTCCAGAGAAGGAGACTCCACAGCCTCTCTGGGCAGCCTACTCCAGGGCCCTGTCACCCTCACTGTAAAGAAGTTTCTCCTCATGTTGAGGACAAACCTTCTATGTTCAAGTTTGTATCCACTGTTTCTTGTCTTATTACTGTACACCCACAAAAAGAGACTGGCCCCATCCACTTGACACCCACCCCTCAGATTTTTATAAGTACTGATCAGATCCCCTCTTAGTCTTCTCCAGGCTAAACAGCCCCAGGGCTCTCTGAATGCCTGACACTTAACTGCATATTTCATTTTTTTCAGAGGAAAAAGTGGCTCTTAAAAATATTTCTGTAAGCACCCTATTTTAAAGACATACAGTTAGCATGCAAGATATGTCTAAACTACAGAGGTTATCTGGCTGTTTGGGATTTGTTTGTGGTTTGTTGTTTGGCTGTGTTTTTTTAACTCAGTCAACAAATTGATTCTGTAACCTAGTTTCCTCCTCAAACCCCACAGCATTTTACATTGAACTCAGATGAACTTAAAACTCTGAACTTAACATATAAATAAATAACTTTGAAGGGGAAAAGCAGTGACAGTAGAAGATCAGTAAAATCAGGCTTGGTGATGATGACCTGAACTAATTTAAAGACAAAGAAGCCATTTGTTTACTGTCAAATCTTTCCTGCAGTCTTCATCTAAACAAAAAAACACCAAAACAACTCAGCGAGGAACAATTTGCCCAGGACTACCCAAGCAGAAGTAATGGAGCAGTGACAGAAAGGCTCCTACTTGCTAAGGCTCAATAAGTGATTTTTTTTAAGTGCAGGAAATTTACAAGGAAAGCAGAAGTCGAAATGAGGCATCTGGAACCACAAAACTGTGACCAGCACTCTGACACAGTATGAAGTCCTTGTTTGATGAGTAGAACCCTCAGGTGGTAAAAATCTCATGCAAATATCAATATTGCACCTGGGAAAGAACAGCCCCATGTATCAGTATAGGTTGAGGACTGACCTGCTGGAGACCAGTGAAGGGGAAAGGGACCAGGGGGTTCTAGTGGATGGAACATTGACCACAAGTCAGCAATGTGTCCTTGTGGCCAAGAAGGTCAAAGCCATTCTAGGATGTATTAGAAGGGCTGTAGTTAGTAGGTTGAGAGAGGTTGTCCTCCCCCTCTGCCCTGCTGAGGCTGCATCTGGAATATTGTGTCTAGTTCTGAGCTCCATAATTCAAGAAAAACCTCAGGAAACTGCTTGAGAG
>WBNM01012600.1:0-56750 GCA_013399055.1 Ramphastos sulfuratus | reverse complement strand
AACCAACAAAGCTTGCTTGTTATTTGGTTAGCCAAGACTAGTGGAGAGATATTAAAGCAGAGTGAAGAAGCAAAAGGAAGCGGTGTCCCAGAACAAAGTGGGACAAATTGTTTACATTTTTGCTTTTTATCCCTCTCAGCAAACCTCTCAGCAAAATGATATAGACTTCATCACTATTTTCTTTTCACAATCAATGATCCAATTTCTCTCATTAAAATATTCCAATTAGCCTCAAGCCAGCACACTCTTCTGTACCAGCTTGCACCCACTGTCCCTTGTCCTGTCACTGGACATCACTGAGCAGAGCTTGGCTCCATCCTCCCAACACTACCCTTCACATCTTCATAAAGATGAAGTCTCCCCTCAGTCTCCTCTTCTCTAAGCTGAAGAGACTCAGCTCCCTCAGCCTCTCCTCAGAAGGCAGGTGTTCCACTCCCTTAATCATCTTTGTCCTGCAACCTCCTGGGTGAAGACCCTCTTTCGCTTCAAGAAAGGTGTCTCGTATTTGACGCCAATAACACTGGGGCTGTGTAGATCACACCACCGTTGAAGAACCCAAATTTGTGACAGTGACACCTGCCACAGAGTCATGTATAAATGAACTGGACTCGATTCACTGACTGTGACTGGAAGAACAGAAGATGACCTGTGCCCCAGAATCTCTTACCACTTGTCACAGAATCATAGAATGGTCAGGATCATCTAGAAGTCCAAACCTCTTAGAGTTCATCTAGTCCAGCCCCTCTGCAGTCAGCAGGGACATCCCCACTAGATCAGGTCACCCAGGGCCCCATCAAGCCTCACGTTGAATGTCTCCAGGGAAGAGGCCTCAACCCTCTCCCTGGGCAACCTGTTCCAGTGATCCACCACCCTCATAGTAAAGAACTAAAATTGCTCTTCTCAAGCTTCAGCCAACTGCCCCTTGTCCTGTTGCTGCAGGCCTTTGTAAACAGCTTTTCTCTATCCTTCCTGCAGGCCCCTTTCAGGTACTGGAAGGCTGCTAATAGGTCCCTCGGGAGTCTCCTCCTCTCCAGACTGAACAGTCCCAGCTCCTTCAGCCTGTCCTCATAGCAGAGGTGATCCAACCCTCTGATCAATTTTGTGGCTCTCCTCTAGACCCACTCCATCAGGTCTGCGTCCTTTCTATAATGAGGCCTCCAGAACTAGACACAGTACTCCAAGTGTGGTCTCACCAGAGCGGATTAAGTGGCAGAAACACCTCTCTGGATCTGCTAGACACACTTATTTTGATGCAGCACAGGATATGATTTGCCTTCCAGGCTGCAGGCGTGCACTGTCTGCTCATGTACAGCTTCTCATCCACCAGCACCCCCGAGGTCCCTTTCCATAGGGCTGCTCTCTAACACCTCATCCCCCAGCCTGTACTGATAGCGAGGATTGTTCTGTCTCAGGTGCAGGGCCCTGTACTTGCTCTTGTTGAACTTGATGAGGTTCACCTGGCCCCACCTCTCCAGCCTGTCCAGGTCCCTCAGGATGATCTCACATACCTCTGGTGTGTCGACATCACCACACAGTTTGGTGTCATCTGCAAACTTGATGATGGTGCCCTTGATCCCACTGTCTATGTCACTGATAAAACTATTAAATAGCACACATCCTAGTATGGACTCCTGAGGGACACCACTTGCCACTGCTCTCCATCTGGACTTCGAGCCATTGAGCACCACCCTCTGGATGTGACCATCCAGCCAATTCCTTGTCTACTGAACAATCCACCCATCAAATCTACATCTCTCCAATTTGGCAAGCAGGATGCTGTGGGGGACTGTGTCAAAGGCCTTGCAGAAGTCCAGATAGATCCTAAGGCCCTAAAGTCTCTTTCGATAGCTCTTGAGCTAACAGTTCTTACCTTCTCTCTACCTGCATGGAAGATCAGTAACATGTAATAGTCTGAGGACCACACTAGGCTAGGAAGTTTCGTATCAGTGTCCCTAACCCAAGCTCCAGGGAGACAGCATATTGCCTTGTAAGAAGGGTCTGCTCAATATATTTGACCCTCTGTTCCACTCAGAAGGGAGTCACCTATGACTATGGCCCTTTTTTTTTCCCTTTTGGCTGATGTTATTATGTTATTATAGGCTTTTCTGAGAGCAGACATGCCTCTGGTGTAGGCTCCCCATCATCTGTATCTTCATTTGGCTGGTCTTGCCCAACCAGAGCCTCATACTCGCTTTTTAGTGGCTTCCTGACCTTGGTTAGCTCCTTGGGAACTCCTTGTTATTGTTTGACTGTCCCTGAAAGTCCAGCGCCCTGGATTTGTTATGTAGGGGCAAGTGGGAATGTGTGGAAGGCTCGGGGGGTATTCGCCTGTGACCTGTTTCCATTCCCCTCACTGTGAGCTGTAACTGGTGACTGAGGTTGGTTTGGGGAAAGCAGATGTGACTCCACCAGTCTGTCTCTGACTCACACTCCCTGACGCTTCTCAGCCTACTCACCTGCTCTTGGAGGTCTGTTACCAAGCAGATGAACTCCTCTATCTGGGCGCGTCTCTCGCAGGTGAGGTCTGTGCTGTCCTCCTGCACTGATGTCATGGCTGGGCACCCTCTGCAGCTGATGCTTGTGTGGCTGCAGGCCTTCCCTCAAGCTCAGGCTGGTGTGGGCAGCCTATGAGGAGGCCATCGCTTTCTGCCGGAGACCATCCTTCCGGCACCGGGCTTGATCTCCTCAACGAGAGACCCCCTCCCTGCCTGCTTGAACTGCCACACAAACTACCCTATCCCGCCCTCTCCGCCGCGCCACGCTCCGGGCCGCTGGCGCTGCCTGAGGGCGCTTAAATAATCGGCGGAGGAGGCTTAAATAGTCCGCGGAGGCCGCGTCACCGCCCGTGCAGCGCCCGCCTTTCTCGCCGGCCACAACGACTCACAGCGGCGCGGGGAAGCCGCTTGAAAGAGTGAAAAAATATAAGAGAAAAAGGGCCCTGTCCGCCGAGTTTTTCCTGCCTGCCAAACTGCCGAGTTGTCGGTGCCGCCTCTGGAGGCTGATCTCAGCTGGTTTGCACTCCGATCTGGTTGGGGGCGCTTAAATAGCCCGCGGAGGCCGCCTTACCTCCCGCGCTGCGCTCGCCTCTCTCGCTGGAGGTGCCGGCTTAGAGCGGGCCGGGATTGTGTCCCTGCCGCCGTTTGGAGGGCAGAAAGAGGAAAGAAAAAAACTGTCCGCCGAGTTTGTTTTCCTTTGCCGAGCTGCCGAGGCGTCACTGTCGGCTCTGGAGGCTGATGTCAGCTGGTTTGCACCAGGAAAAGGCAGGAAAAGACCTTTAGGGTTATCGAGTCCAACCATTAACCTAAGTCTACCAAGTCTGCTGCCAAACCGTATCCCTCAGTGCCACATCTATATGGCTTTTAAATACCTCCAAGGATGAGGACTCTACCTCTTCCTTGGGCAGCCTGTTCCAGGGCTTCACAACTCTTAAGAGTGTTCTCATGTTTAACCTAACCTCTCCTGGTGCAACTTGAGGCCACTTCCTCTTGTCCTGTCACTTGTTCCTTGTGAGATGAGGCTGTCACTCCAGCCTTGTTTCAGGCAGTTGAAGAGAGCTATGTGGTCTCAGCTTCCATTTCTCCAAACAACCCTAGTTCCCTCAGTTGCTCCTCACCAGACCTGTTCTCCAGACCCGTCACCAGTTTTGTTACCCTCCTCTGGACCCACTCCAGCACCAGAATGCCCTTATACTGACAGGACCAAAACTGAACACAGAAATTGAGGTGCAGTCTCACCAGAGCTGGATACAAGAGGACAATCCATGCCCTATTCCTGCTGTCCACACTATTGCTAATCCAGGCCAGGATGCTGTTGGGCTTCTTGGCCACCTGGACACACACTGGCTCCCACTCAGCCAGCTGAGGACCAATTCAGCCAGCTGTTGACAAAGGAGAGGGGAAAACCAAGGCAGACATAATCCACTCATCTAGCATGAAACTACCTGGGGTTTGGGTGTGTTTCTGCATGTTCTGTTCTTGCCGGGTATGACCCTGCTCAAGGCTGCAGGCACCAGTATGCTGGCTGCAACTCAGGGCAGCAGCACGTAGCATGGGTCAGCTTGGGCTGCTGAGCTGGCCAAGCCCAAGGTCATCTCCTCTGCTGATAGAAGTCACTGCGAAGAGTGCCAAAAGCAAGGCCTGGGCCTGGTTTTCCCTTGTGAGCAGCTTTGAAGCTTCACTGCACCACCAGTCTGGTTCTAACACTGACCTCTGCATGCAGCCCTGATCCTCAGAGCAGCCACACCACATGGGTCATTCAGGCATAGGCCACAACTGCCTGCCACAGAGTCATGCTTAGCTCCTGGCTCCCTGTCCCTTGCCCTGGCAGACAAGGTATGCAGTGTCTTAGTAGTGGACCTGTACAAATGAACCTTCTGGAGTCCAAGATCTGCATAAAACCACAATATGCAATTCTGATGCCCTGGCAAGTTTCTAAGGTAAAGTTAGTTCATAGGTCCTGATTGCCATTAACCCGCTCCTGGCCCTCTTCTGACCTTGCAGGAATAAACAATCACCTTGGCTACCTCAACAAGGGAAACAGCCAGAACCACACTTATGAATTAGTCTCACTTTTTGACCAGGTCACTCACTGGAGACTTTGTGAGGTGAATATTCATCCTGACAAACCACTGTTTTGATGGCAATTTAAAAATGTCACCAGATCAAGGCATGAACTTGGCATCTGGGAGCTCTGTGCTGTCTGGTGTTCTAAGTGATTGGAGTAGGGCACAAATTACTTTTTCAGTGCTGAGAGAGAAGCTAGGCACAAAACCATCAGACTCCTGGCATGTGAATATTTGGAGGTGGCCTACAGGAGAGCTGGAGAAGCCAGAAGTCGCTCCACGCAGCATGGGGTGACAGCACAAGCTGTAATGGCTTCAAAATGGAAAAAGCTCAATTTACATGAGACGTTAGGACACGTTCATCCCCATGAGGGTGGTGAGGCACAGGAAGAGGTTGCCCAGAGAAGCTGTGGAGACTCCAAGCCTGGATGTGTTGAAAGCCAGGCTGGATGGGGCCTTGAGCACCCTGGTCAGGTAGGATGTGACTCCCCCATGGCAGAGGGGTTGGAACTAGATGATCCTGAAGGTCCCTTCCAACCTAAACCGTTGTATGATTCTATGATTTTCCTATCTATAGTCAGGATCTTGTAAACTCCAAAAAGACTGGAGATAAAGTCTACCATTTATGATGTGCACAATGTAATCGTAAAATCCTTCAGAATAGAAATCTGAGAATAAACTCTCCAGCAATGGAAAATCTCAGTTGCCACACGTGCAAGAAAGTGGAAGGTTCCTCCACCTTAGTATTTTATTAAAGTGGACGTAGAAGAATTACCTTTGGTCCCCTGAAGACCATCATTCTACAGATGTTGGGAAACTCTTCATACAGTTTTGGTTGAGCTTTCATTTCAGCTGGTACAGATAGTGCAGGTGGTGATTCTTTGTGTCCTTTGATGAGAGAACAGACAATGCTGGGTGTCCTGTGGCTGCTGCCTGTGGGAAGAAGCACAAAACCAACAATCAACCTGTGTCTGTTGCACAAAGTATTTGAAGATCAGCTGCCAGCAGATGCATTTTGATCAGAGACAATCAGGGAGCATTTCCCAGGGCATTTTTCTTTAGGGATCTGTGAACAAAATTGTCGAACATGGGTGGATTTCCTACCAAACTGCTGTTCATTTTTCATCCCTCTCCCTTAACTGGCAGTCCCACAGGGAACCCTAGGGCTGGGAACTGAGCATGCACATAATCAGCTCTGCACTGCACATAATCAATCTATGGTATCAGGAAATTAAACTAGTATTTCTAGCAAGGCAAATGACAACATGAATTCAGCATTTGGGGTTGAAAGATTGGTGTGAACTTCCATCAGGTAACAACCAAGATTTTTTTATCATGATTTTGGACCCCTCAAGTTTTGAGGGACAGATTTGCAGAGACCTATGAAGGCCAGATTTCCAGACCTTAAGGCATTTGTTTCACAAAATAACAGAAGGAAAGGGAAGGGGAAGGAAGGCGAAGGTATCAAACTCCTTCAGGTCACCACCACAATGGATCTGTTCATGAATCCGAGAGTAACAGACCCCGTTTCACATGGATGATCCATGGATGGTTGGATGTTCAGCCCTATAAGGGTATGTCACATTCTTCCTTCAGGTGGTTTTATTTTCTCTTCTGTTTCTGCAGTAAAACATTCAATAATTTTTGCTACCTTCGTTTAATTTAGATCAGGAGCATCTTTCTGGCACCTCATTCTAATCTCAAAATGTCAATTATTGCTTCTTCAGACTAGGATCACCCTTTTCTTGGATGAAATTATTAACAAAACCATCCCTAACAATTAAAGGATTCATTTTTATGTCTCTCTGACTGAAATTGAACTTCAGGTAGTAAGAGGGATGCTAAGTTCTACTGATGATACTGAGCATTTAATTCACACAAATCTAACCACTTTTTATAGGTTAATTTTTGAATGTTCTGTGCAAAGTCTTAGTTTCAGTGTTACTCACGTGTTCTGAATGTGGGTAGGTGCCTGTGCTTGAGATACAGAAGAAATCATATCCTAGCACAATCATTTTTTCAGCCCAAATCTCCCATAGTTTAAATATTTGACCAGACAGGAAGAATGAATTTTTCCACAAGAAGATAATTTGTTCATTAATAAAGCCACATTGGGGCAGTTGGAATTCTTTCTAAACTGTAGCGCACACTGAATGCTTCCTGCTGAAGCAAAAATTATGATTTTGGGAAAGCTGTAACAAAACACTGTGAACATTTCTCTCCCTGAAATGAAAACACTTTAACACAGGTGTCAAACTTTGTGTCACAAGATGACTATCTGGATTTTTCCCTGTTTGTTTGCTTCTCTGATAGAAAAGGGAATTATTATTTCTGGTTGATCTGAATATTTTTCAGCCTCTCTCTCTGTATATATATATCTATATATACAATATATAATGTATATATAATATATATTGCATATACATACACACACACACACACACACACACACACACACACATATATATGTAATATGTATATTTATTTATATTCCACTAATTCACCTGCTGTTACCTGGCACTGCCTGTGGTGATGAGAACTGGAAGACAGTTCCCAGACTTTAAACAGCAATATTTTGCCAGCCCTAGCTCCCTGGAGAAAAGATAAAATAACTCACAGCTGATCCTTCAAGCCTGCAGTGATGCAAAAAATCCTTCCTGAATCAAAGGCTGCTCTAGAGAGCCCAAAGCACACTGGGAGGCACAACCCAATGAAACAATAGTGCATAAAAACAGGATGCTTGAAGCTGAGGAGGAGGGCAGGGAGAAGATTTGCCCTACTACTGGATGCTGAAATGTGCTGTGTGTTTCAGTAGCCCAATTTACAACCTCCCTCTGGGAAGGATGAGAGAGCCACAAAGTGATTAGTGTGGTCCAGACCTGCTGGAGAGGCTGTGAGAGCCTCGCTCCCTGAAAATCACCCCCAACACCTAGCAGATTTTGCTAAAAGTTTAGTCTGGAAAGGTGGAGAAGAGTTTTTAGTGCTAATAGAGTAAAGTTTAGTGAGAATAGGGAAGAGTTTATTTCTAGTATGGTTTACAGCAGCGTATCTGTTCCTACCCACCCCAAGAGAGGTCAGTTATTTCTCCTCCTGTGAAGAGAGGCAACAAGTCTGTAATTCCCCCCCTTTCTTGAGGAGAGTGATAGCATCCCCCTCATGGCGGTGGGTGTGTGGCTGTTCCAAAGCACTCAGGTCATATGATCCATTGAAAATAGGGGGCAAAGAAACACAGAATTTTTCAAAGGCATGTATAGCACCAATTCAGGATATGTTTTGTTTTCAGATCAATCCCTTCTGTTCCACGCTGGAGCTGAGCAAACAACCTGCTATTAGAGAGGTCCCAAGTGTGGCAAGGTTGAATAACAACCAGGAGTCACCCCGAGCCGTGCCCCTGTGATCCACAGATGCGTCTCTGGGGGCTGCAGGTCAGTGTTGAGATCAGAAAACTATAGAAATGTCTCACCATAAAGTGCTTTGGTCACCAAGTGCCTTAGGCATTGGATTTGGACAAAGCAGCTCCTGCCACCCATGGCCCCAGCCACCACCACTTTGCTGCAGCACTCTTCGGGTGCAATTTTTCACCTGGGTGGTGCAGGATTTGCATTCATTTGGATTAAAGCAGTGAGAGCCAGGCAAGATGTTTTACTGATAATGCCAATGAAAATAACATAAAGCTCCCCAAAAGAAAACATTAAACTAGAGCGCAGTTACCAGGTGATGCTCCAGCTAATGCACAGATCTTCTCTAATGGTGGGCAAGTGAAAGGTTTGTTGTGAAAAGCTTTTCTGGCTTGTGGGAAATATCAATACCACATGCTGGGGTTGGTACTCTCCAAGAAATAAATATTGATTCCCCTCTTTCTTCCTCTACAAATGGCAGACAGTGGCTTTCCGAACTCTGAATCTTTCCATTAATTTCAAGTTGACAGATTCTGTTAGTATTGAATTTTTATTGTTTCATTGTTCCCTGGCTTTCTGCTTCCCTCTGCTCCTTTAAAACGTTTGGGGAGGGTGGGGGTGTTTTCTATTTTGCTTCTTTGTAAGGTAGACAGGACAGCAAAGGAGTAGTTGAAATTAATGTAGCATTCCCTGTACTGCAGTTCTCTGTCAGGTCTGATCTATCTAATTTTAGTATTACTATCAGGAGCAGTGCAACAGTTTCTTGGAAACACAGGTGCTAGTGATGATAAAACATTCTTATTTAAAAAAAAACAACACGGCATGCTTCCCTGCAAATCACGCTCTCAGACATATGTTTGCTGTGTAATAGTGAACTGTGGACATTATATTCCACTCAGTTCCGCCACTGTGAGCACCAATCTTACTTTCTGTCCAGGAGAATTCATAATTTCACCAGTTAGCCAATAAATGTGAGGTCCAAGATTGAAACACAAAGTCAAGGGAACAGGCAGGCACATGTGTTCCAAATGATCCAGATTCTGTGGTTAACACCAAGCTGTGTGGTCTGCTTGTGCACTGGAGGGAAGGGATCCATCCAGAGAGTCTTGGACAGACTGGGCCAACTTGGGCAGCTGTGTGCTGGGCTGCATCCAAAGCAGTGTGGGCAGCAGGACAGGAAAGGGATTCTGCCCCTCTCTTTTGCTCTGCTGAAACCCTGCCTGGAGCACTGCATCCAATTCTGGTGCCCCCAGCATAAGAGGGATGTGGAGCTGCTGGAACAGGTCCAGAGAAGGCCACAAAGATGAGCAGAAGAAGGGAGAACCTCCCTAATGGGCACAGGCTGAGAGAGTTGGGGCTGTTCAGCCTGAAGAAAAGAAGGCTCCAGGGAGACCTTAGAGCAGCCTTCCAGTAACTGAAGGGGGCCTACAAGCAAGCTAGGAAGGGACGTTTTTAAAGGGCTTGTAGTGCTGGGATGAGCAGGAATGGATTGAAGCTTGGGGAAGGCACATTTAGATTGGAGATTAGGAAGAAATTTTTTATAGTGAGGGTGGTGAGACACTGGGATAAGTTGCCCAGGGAGGCTGTGGATGCTCCCTCTCTGGAGGTGTTGAAGGCCAGGCTGGATGAGTCCTTGAGCAAGCTGTTCTAGTGGGAGGTGTCCCTGCCCATGGCAGAAGGGTTGGAACTGGATGATCTTTAGGGTCCTTTCCAACCTAAACAATTCTATGAATCTATGAAAATGTTAAGCAGATTTTGGAGCTAAATGGGAAGGATAACTGCAGAGACTTGGTGGGTTGAGTTTTTTTTGATGGAATATCCACTATTATTCAATATCAGGTATATGTCATGAGAAGCTTACAAAACAGTTATTCATTTTCCTGAAGGTCATCCAGACACGGTGAGTTCATTTCATTTTCTTGACAAGAGATCTAGGCTTGTTATGTACTGTATGAAACATGACAGCAAGTGGCTGTCCCCCCAATCCATTTCAAGCAGATGTGATTTTACCTCTGAAGATGAGGAAGCAAGGGGAGGGAGCTAAATCTGATCTGGCTGTACCTGTGCTCACTCAGAAACAGCAGCTGGAGGGAAAGTACTGCAGAAATATCCACCTCATTCAGACTGTGCTGCTGTCTGGTTCTGGCCTTGCCAAGATCAGAAGGCAGGCAGAGCAGTGAGGAGGTCTGCTCCATGCTTGTGCCTGAGGGCCATGCTGACACCCATAGACTGAAAACTTTGCTCCCGCAAACATGAGAAGCTGGCACTGCCTAGGGGAACGTGATTTAGACACACATTATCATTTCATTTTTCATTTATCTGGAAGCAGCATCGTGTATTCTGCATGGATTTGAAAATGCATTTCATTGATGCGTTGATTTTCCTTGTCACAGATTTTTAATTACTGTCTCCCTATCTTATGGCATACAAGAGAATGAGATCTTTGGGAATAGGAGTGCAACTCCCACTTGGGAATGACACATATGCAGACTGACAGAGTAACAGAGGAAGGATGTAGGGGCTTTCAGCATCATTTTTAGCTCTTGTGTTACTAACGTGATGAGGATGAAGCAAGCAAGCCCTTTCAGAACAGAAAACTTCCAGAAGTACCATGTGGAGTCCTGGGCAAATGCAGCAATTAAATGAGGTGTCAAGCATGTATGCTAAGGACAAACAAACAGACAAAACTAATTAGTTAAAATTTGTCTGGGGATTGGCAAATAATAAGAGCTGTGAATTACAAGACAGCTGTTAAGTGTTGCCGAATTTTCTCCTGTCTATCTGGCAAGGAAAGTTTCTGAAGAAGCTGAGCTAAAGTTGGTCTTTATCCGTTACCATCTTTGAGGAGCAGAATACTACAGAGATGTGAGAAGCTTTCTTACTGATGATAAAAGACAGGTACTCTCAAGAATGTAAATATAGTTATGGCACAGAATCACAGAATGAGGTAGGTTGGAAGGGACCTTAAAGATCATCTAGTTTCACCCCCACTACCATGGGACACCTCTTTCTAGACCAGATTGCTCAAGGCCTCATCCAGCCTGGCTTTCAATACTACCAGGCTCAAAACCTTCCCTAAGCAGCCTCTTCCTGTGCCTCACCACCCTCATGGGGAAGAATTTCTTCCTGACATCTAACTTAAATCAAGCTTCTTTCAGTTTTGGGGCTTTAGTGAGGTATTATTCCATAGCCTGATTTTTATATATGGGGGAAAAAAGTGTTTTCTGGGAACAAGAGATGTTGTTTGATAAGATACAACTTGGTCAAATTCTCCAAATTTGGATGTCAAACTGTCTATTGTCTTTTTTCTTTTAAGCCAGCAATTAAAAAAAAAAAAATTTTTTTTCATTTCTTTCATTTTGGACATGAGGAAAACCTTCTTTGCTGTGAGGGTGCTGGAACCCTGGAGCAGGCTGCCCAGAGAGGTTGTAGAGTCTAATTCTCTGGAGAGATTTCAAATTCACTGACACTGCAATCCTGGGCAACCTGCTGTGGGTGACCCTGCTTTAGAGGGAGGGCTGGACCAAGTCATCTCCACAGGACCCTTCCAACCTTTACCATAGTGGGATTCTGTGATTCTTTCTTGGTTTGAAAATCATAAAACTTCCATGTAATTTTTGCATAAATTACTTTTAAAAATCACTGAAATTTTGTGGCCAGTTTGAAGGAAATATTCTGATATGATCCATTAAATAGAAAGAAGTTACGTTAAGAAGTTGCGAAAACTTACATGAGTAATTGCAATCATTTTTTTCTTGGCAATGTCTGGGAAAGCTGCCAAAAAAACTCTTTCTGACAAAAGTTCTTAAGCACTGCAGTTATAAAAAACGTAAATACGTAAATATTAGTGCCAGTAATAAATCACACAGAGAACATATTTACAGTGATGGAAAAGGTGGATGTTGAAACTGATTTTGCTCCACCATCGCTGTGATCACCAAAGAATGCTAAGTGTGCTGTAACATTTTATGAAGATGTGTCTGTATCTCCTAAGAGTTCATTCATAGACTCAGAATGGTTTGGGTTGGAAAGGACTTTAAAGACCATCTACTTCCAACTCCTCTGCCATAAGCAGGGACACCTCCCACTAGAGCAGCTTGCTCAAGGCCTCATCCAGCCTGGCCTTCAACCCCTCCAGAGAGGGAGCATCCACAGCCTCCCTGGGCAGCCTGTCCCAGTGTTTCACCATCCTTACTGGAAAGAATTCCTTCCTAATCTTCAATCTAAATGTGCCTTCCTTGACCATTCTCTCTCATCCTAGCATTACAAGCTCTTGTAAAAAGTCCCTTCCCAGCTTTCTTTTACTCCCTTTTTAGGTACTGGAAGGCTGCTCTAAGGTCTCCCTGGAGCCTTCTTTTCTTCAGGCTGAACAGCCCCAACTCTCTCAGCCTGTGCCTATTAGGGAGGTTCTCCAGCCCTCTGATCATCTTCGTGGCCTCCTCTGGATCTGCTCCAGCAATTCCATGTGTCCCTTTTGTGCTGGATTGAGTGCTCCAGGCAGGGTCTAATTAGAGCAAAGCAAGGGGGCAGAATCCCTTTCCTGTCCTGCTGCTCTCACTGCTTTAGATGCAGCTCAGGATACAGACAAAAGATTTAGAAGCATAATGCAGGATGATGAACTATCAACTGAAAACACTTCTGACTGTCACTAACGTGGCCAAAATCCAACACATGGCACTTTCAGTAAAAGAAATGTACAAACAAAAGTCTGCTAACTTAAGAGCAATAAACAACTTGGAGCTGAGAAAAGCAACAACAACTTCAAGCCAAACAAGATTCTAATGAGACTGTCTCTGACACACTTGTCATCTGAATGTCCCTGCAATAAAAATTATGCTAAATGCAAATAAGGGGTAAAAGTGGAATGATAGAGGCCTGAAAGAGATGGGTTGCATCCAGATGTAAGATTTCATCATCTTTTGAATGCTTAAACTCAGATTTTTCACCAACTAGACCAGCTCTTTACTACCCAATCACAGCTTGCCTTTAAGAGGACATTTTGATTCATACCAGGTAGAATTGGTTTGTAGGAACAAGCAGATGTACAACAATTTTCACCAGCTAAGAATTGTAGAATCATAGAATGGCTTGGGCTGGAGGGCACTTCAGAAATCATCTAGTCCAACTCCCTGCCATGGGCAGGGACCCCTCCCAACTAGACCAGGTTGCCCAAGGCCTCATCCAAGCTGCCCTAAAACACATCCAGGCAGAGGGCATCCGCAGCCTCCCTGGCAACCTGTTCCAGAGTCTCACCACCCTCAGACTGAAGAACTTCTTAAGATCCTATTCAGCTTAAAACCATTCCTTGTTTTCCTGTTTCTCTAGACACCCTTAGGAAAAGTCCCTCTCCAGGCTTCCTGTAGGATCCTTTCAGGTATTGGAAGGCAGCCTACAGTTCTCCCAGAGTCTTCTCTTCTCCAGACTGAACAACCCCAGCTCCCTCAGCCTGTCCTCATAGCAAAAGTGCTCCACCATCTTTATGGTCCTCTGATCTTACTCCAAATGTTCTATGTCTTCCTTATTTTGGGGACATCAGAACTGGACACAATATTCGAAGTGGAGTATCAGCAGAGCAAAGGGGCACAATCCCCTCTCTTACCCTGCTGGCCACACTCCTCTTGATGCAGCCCAGCACACGGCTGTCTTGTGGGCTGCATGAGGGCACTGCTGGCTCATGTTGAGCTTCTCATCAATCAGTGCCCCCAAGGCTTTTTCTTCAGGGCTGTTCTCAACCCACTCTGCACCCAGCCTGGATTTGTGCATAGGGTTGGCCTAACCCAGATGCAGGACCTTGCACCTGGACTTGTTGAACCTTATATAGTTGGCACTGCTCTACTTCTCGAGCCCGTCAAGATCCTTCTGGATGGGATGCCTGCCCTCAAGTGAGTCCAACACACCACACAGCTGAGTCATCAGCTAAGGATCTGCTCCCTTTATCTTTCAAAAGCATGTATCTGATTTACCACTCCTGACCTTAGCCAGAGATCTGTGACTGATGAAGCTGGAGATTCCCCTGAGCATTGGTGACTCGGAAGGGAGCTGGGATTACCAGTGAAATGTGGATAATACCCCCAGTATCACTCAGCAGCCTCTGACAACTTACAGTGCATTATCACACTTCCCTGCCATTTGTGCCTGGAGGTCATCAATTACTTTGACACACCATTACCATAGGAAAGTAGAGCAAATAATTGATCTCTCCAGAGAAACATCAGAAGTTGCTGTAATAACAGAGATCTACAGCACACGGGAGCAAAGCACTGTTACAAACATGCCTGCCTCACTTGCTTTACTTCTTTCTTTTATCTCTACAGCTAAGCAAAAAAAATGGTTTCCTTTTAGAGTCTCACTTCTTGGCTACTGTTCTTGCAATAATGAACCTGCTGTGGTGGGGAGGTTGGACTAGATGATCTCCAGAGGTCCTTTCCAATCCCCACCATTCTGTGACTCTGTGATTGCACAATAGGCATTTAATATGCTAAAAGAGAAAATTCAGCTTGGCAAAGGAAATTTCCAAGAAAACCATGGAATTGCATGTGTAGGTTTTGGAAGGAAAATAAAAAATGCAGAGTATTAGTCTATCGTAAGAGCAAATGGAGTTTTACCTTAGTGAAAGAGCAGGAATGAAGCTGTAAGGTGGAGTACTTCATACAGGACAACAGGGAAATAGCACAGCTGTAGAAATGGAAGTCTACTCCCCAGCATAAATCCAGGTGTAAAGCAGCATCGCTGTGACCACTGTGATGTGCCCCTAGCTGTGACAGGGACCCTACAGAGCCTCATGCAAGCTCTGAGAGCTTTTTGACATTCGTATGCTAAGAGCCACATCAATGATTCTTTTCTCTGGACTTGATTTATTGCATAGATAAAGGGATCCTGGGCAAGTTCCTTTCAAGATGTATTTATTCTTCCTTGCTCTGTGGATGATGCATTTTCCTTCCAAAGAAAGAGGCACAGTAAAATCTCTTTTCCAGCAGCCCAGAAGGCAACCATATCCTGGGCTGCATCAAGAGGAGTGTGGTCAGCAGGTCAAGAGAGGGGATTCTGCCCCTTTCCTCTGCTCTGGTGAGATCATCCAAAGGCTGGAGCACCTCCGCGGTGAGGATAGGCAGAGGGAGCTGGGGTTGTTCAGCCTAGAGAAGACTCGGGACACACACACACACACCTTAGAGCTGCCTACCAATACCTGAAAGTATCCTGCAAAAAGGCTGGAAAGGGATTTTTCCTAAGGGTGTCTAGAGACAGGACAAGGGGGAATGGTTATAATCTGAGGGAGAGCAGGTTTAGACTGGATCTTAGGAAGAAACCCTTCAATATAAGGGTGGTGAGACTCTGGAATAGGCTGCCTGGGGAGCCGCTGTGGACGCCCCCTCCCTGGGGGTGTTCAAAGCTAGGTTGAATGAGGCCTTGAACAACTAAGTCTAGTTGAGAGGTGTCCCTGCCCATGGCAGGAGGGAGTTGAAGTAGATGATCTCTGAAGTCATTTCCAGCCTAAGCCATTCTATGAATCTATGATTCTATCATCTTACGTGATCATCTTGAGAAGGAGGAAGGAACAAAATTCCAGAAATTTCTGAGTCAAAGTGAAAACCAAAATTACATCAAGCTTTACCAAGCATTTCTGGAGCTTACTGCCAACATTTTGGGTTCTATTTTGGCTTTGGCATAGGGAGCAAGGTATGAGATCATAACCACGTAGCCAGACCTCTGGACACTGTAAATTTGTGCAGTTCAGTTAATTCCTATTAAACTGTGCAAGTTTATACTAGCTGAAGATGGATCCCCATATGCTTCCTTTGCTTCCATTTCCAGTTGCCCAGCACTGTTAAATGTTGCTAATTAACAGAGCCCTTGTGTATCTAGCACCAGTTACCAGAGAGAAACTCCTTCAGTATTTCCTTTTCTGCCCAATATCAAGTACTGTGGAGCACAGATTTGCTTTCCCTAATTGTTCCAATAGCACAGGATCACTGCAGAAGAGAAAATGTTGCATAAAAGCAGCCAGTTAGGACTGATGTTTAACAACAAAGCAGCCAACAAGCCAGCAGTGTACAACTTCACAAAAACTTCAAGTAATGAAAGCATAACCTAGTTCTTGACTTTATTACTCACTGCCTTGCTCAACTGTCCTTCCATGAACTGTTTCACTTCTCTTTTTCTCCTGTTCGCACTTTGGTTGTAAGTTTGTGTTTGATGTGTAAATTCTTGAATAATAATTATGCAAGAAAATCTGAGTCCTGATTCCTGCAGTTTTCCTAAACGTAAGTAAAAACTTCCTTCCTGTGAATAGTACTAGACCAGGCTGCCTGAAGAGGCTGTGGAGTCTCCTCTGGAGAGATTCTAAGCCCTGGTGAACATCATGATCCTGAGCAACCTGCTATGGGTGATCCTGCTTTAGCCTGGGGCTTGGACTAGGTTGTGGAGTCTCCTTCTCTGGAGACATTCAAAACCTGCCTGGATGTGTTCCTGTGTGACCTGCCCTAGGTGATCCTGCTCTGGCAGGGTGATTGGACTGGATGATCTTTTCAGATCCCTTCCAACCCCTAACATTCTGTGATTCTGTATGACTAGATGATCTCCAGAGGTCCCTTCCAAACCCTACCATGCTAGAATTCTGGGATTCTGTTTGCAGCCACAGCTAGTTTGGTTGTTTCTGCAGTGTTTTTGTACAGGTCTCTTAGAATAGGTTTCAGCTGAGTTTCTAAATGACTCAATGAACCCATGCTCATCATTGCTTTGTACCTGATGAGACTGGTATGCACTTAAATTCCATGAAAAATGTAGCTACAATACAAGAGGTATTTTTTTCTAGCTTTTCCTAGCTGATGATCTCCTTTTTTCCAGCACATGGAAGGAAAAAAATCACATTGATGACTATGAATACATTTACCTTTCAGAAACTCTAATGGGGCTGTGCCTTTCTTTGCATGAAACATATCATTGTTTCATTTGTGGCCAGAACTATTTGAAATAGTGGATCAATACAGTATGGATTTTAAAACTTACACATGCACAGACTCCAGGATAAAGGGGCTGTTACAAAGCAACTTACAGAAGCTAAAATTCACTGAAGAGAAACTAATAGGTACGGAAATCAGGACTGAGTAAGGTATGGCAAGCCAAGGTTGTTCTACTGTTCATGAAAAGGAGAGGAAGAGAGAAGGAAAGAGTAGGAAGGCAACAAGGCTTGAGGAGGGTCTAGAGCACAAGTCATCTTGACTGTGGGAACTGAGGCTGTTCAGCCTGGAGAAGAGGAGGCTGAGGGTAGATATTCTTGCTCTTTGCAAATCCCTGAAGGAATGTTTGAGCCAGGTGGGGAGCTCTGCCTAGTAACAAGTGATAGAGTGAGAAGAAATGGACTCAGGTTGTACCAGTGGAGGTTTAGGTTGGACATTAGGAAGTTTTTTTTCCATTGAAAGGGTTCTCCAACACTGGAACAGGTTCCCTCGGAAGTGTTTATCCCTGGATGCGTTTCAAAGAGGAGAGATGTGGTGTTGAAGGACATGGTTTAGCACCAGATTTGGTAGTGTTAGAGAATCGTTGGACTAAATGATCTAAAAGATCTTTTCCAACCAAAATGATTCTACGAGTCTACTAACAGAAAAGTGAGAGAACTTAAGAAAATTAGGTAGAAAGCAAGAAAAAGAAAGGAAGAAAGCAGGAAGCAAACCACTTGCAACATCCAAACACAAAGATGGCATGGGAATGCCAGGCACAAATGGATTCACAGGTTGGGAATTCTGGCAGGTTTTCTAGACTGATGATGGGATGTGACTCTTCCTCAGATGAATGCTATCGCTCCAACAAGCAATACAACTGAAGTTAAACAAAAAAAAAAGAGGCAGCAACACAAAAAGCAAGAAGGACTGGCCACTGTTAGCTCAAAGTACAGCTTTACATTTGTGGTTTTCATCCGTTATTAAAAATATGCTGGCGGCATATGCTGCTTAAAGAACAGAAAACCTTTTAAAAATGAGCTATTAACCCAGCTCATAGCCTCAGCACAAGTGCTGCGAGGTAGCCATGTGTTCAGAGAGCTGAGAGATGAATCATTGCAGGGCTAGTAAGTTGTCCCAGATATTTATAAGCCATCTGTTAAGTGAAATAGCATTAGGTGTACACAGCGCTAATAATTCTTACATTTGATAATTAGACTCAGCAGGATACATTTGGGAATGGTGCTTTGGAATGCTCACAAAAACACCATCCAAGATTTTAAATAGATGAGGAGATGGTACATTTGAGCGGGCAATGGGAAGTAAGAGGAGCTGTGCATGGAGAACAGAATCAGAGAATCACGGAACATATTTGATTGGAAAAGACCTCAAAGATCGTCCAGTCCAACCCTCAACCCAGCACTGAAGGGTCAACACAAAAGCATGCGCCTAAGTGCCAGGTCCACATGCTGCTTGGACACCCCTAGGGATGGTGATTCCACCACTGCCCTGGGCAGAACATTCCAATGTTTGAGAACCCTTTCAGTGAAGAAATCTTTTCTAATATCCAGCCTGAATCTCCCCTGGTGCAGCTTGGAACCATTTTCTCTGATCCTGTCACTTGACATCACGGAGAAGAGGCTGATCCCTCCTCGCTCCAACCTTGCTTCAGGGAGCTGTAGAGATCAAGGAGGTCTCTCCTCTGCCTCCTCTTCTCCAGAATGAACAACTCCAGATCTTTCAGACACCCTGTAAGGCCATGTGCTCCAGGCCCTTCTCCAGTCTTGTTGTCAGAGGACATGCTGCACCCCCTCAATGTTTGAGGCACCCAGAACTGAACACAGTGCTTGAGGTGTGGCCTCACCAGTGCTGAGTACAGAGGGATGGTCACCTGCCTGTCCCTGCTGGCCACAGTGTTTCTAACACAAGCCAAGATGCCATTAGCCTTCTTGGCCACCTGGACACACTGCTAGACTCATGCTCAGTCGACTGTCATCCAATACCCCCAGGTCCCTCTCCAAGTTGCAGCTTTCCAACCACACATCCCTAAGGCTGTAGCTTACCATGGGGTTGTTGTGGCGCAGGTGCAGGACCGGACCTGGCACTTGGCCTTGCTGAACTTCATACAATTAGCTTTGGCCCATGGGTCTAACCTGTCCAGATCCCGCTGTAAAGCTTCCCTACCCTCTAGCAGAGCAACACAGCCACACAGTTTGGTGTCATCTACAAAGTTATCAAGGCATGCAAACACGCCTACTTTATTTTCTCACAGCTCCCAAATATGAATTTTGTCAGCAAGGTTTTCTTTGGACCCAGTCAAAAGATTCTCAGAAATCCAAGTAGAAGAGAAAAGCAGAATGCACAGAATGCTGATGTTCTGACAGTCTCAGTGTGTTTTGACTCCAGATTAATGTATTATGGTTTTGTCTCATCTATCATACTCCATTATAAATTCTAGTGGACAAACTCCAGATAAGCAATCCTCAGCCTTGGCTGATCAAGCAGTTCATGTCAGTGAAGATCAGTGACTACAAATCCTGTTCTCAGATCCTTTTTTTGTCCACTGCATCCCAAAAGTCATTTCCCTTTGGAAATGTGGAGTCTCACTGCTGAGAGTCTTAAGACTGAGGACTAGGACTAAATATGGGGAGGGAACTGTCCTCACAGCAAGAATTCCTTTATTAGAGCTAGAGGAAGCTTGAGAAGCCTTAAAGACCTATAGGCACATAGCCAGAAGGGCAAGAACCAAGAGGCCTGGCCATATTAATTTGGGTATTCTACGAACTCAGACTGGAAATTCAACCAGATGAAGTGCAATAAAAACAAATAATGGTTTGACTTCCATCCTAGCACAGGAAGGCTGTAGGTTTTGTTTGGCTCAGGTATAAAAGTTCAATTGTACACAATAGCAGGACATCATGTTTGTGAAATCCCATAATTCTCCAGAATGGTGCTACAAATCCTTCCACTATGTTAGCATTTAATACCAGTTTCAGTTCAATTCAACATTCATATTGAATTTAGTTTGCTACTTTTAGGATTTATGCTTTAAAAAAAGTATTTGATACATTGGGTATTTTAGAGTGGACAAGGTTCAGAAACACAAATGTTTTAGTCATTACAAATGGTGTAAAAGCAAGAGGAATAAGAAAACCAGCTGTGAGAAATGCTGTATTGAGGGAAAGATAAAGAGCAAAATCTAATACAAGAGAAGAAGCTGCATTTCTGTGAAATCTACTCATTTAGCTAACTGAACCTTGTGACACCCCACCTCGTGAGACCCCACCTGGAGCACTGCATCCAGTTCTAGTGCTCCAAACACAAGAAGGACATTGAACTACTGGAGCAGGCCCAGAGGAGACCACAAAGATGATTGAAGGCTGGAGAACCTACCTTATGAGGACAAGTTGACAAAGTTTGGCCTGCTCAGCCTGGAGAAAAGAAGGCTTCAGGGAGACCTTAGAGCAGCCTTCCAGTACCTGAGGGGGGCTACAGGAGAGCTGGGAAGGGATTATTTACAAGGACTTGTAGTGCTAGGATGAGAGGGAATGGATTGAAGCATGAGGAGGGCAGATTTAGACTGGAGATCGGGAAGAATTTTTTTATAGTGAGGGTGGTGAGACACTGGGACAGGTTGCCCAGGGAGGCTGTGGATACCCCCTCTCTGGAGGTGTTGGAAGGCCAGGCTGGATGAAGCCTTGAGCAAACAGGTCTAGTGGGAGGAGTCCCTACCCAAGGCAGGGGGGTTGGAACTGGATGATCTTTAAGGTTCCTGCCAACCTAAACATTCTGTGAATCAATGACTGTGTGACCTAGCCATGAAAGCCACACTCTAAGACTTTATAGTAGATGTCTAGTGAGCAGTTCATGTTTGTACCCCCAAGATGTGAGATGAGGCACCACTGTGGGTGATTAAATGTGACAGCTTCCTTTTCCTGCAGAAATATCAACTTGTATAAGTTCTTCAACAAAGTGTTGAATTTATTTACCTGGACAGTGTCAAGTTATGCTGCACTGTTCTGAAATTGACAAGTCAAGAGCTACAGGTAAACAGCAGCAGATAATGTAAGAGGACAGGGAATGCCATAGTCAACAAGACATGAAAGAAAATAGAAAGGATTTGGGTGGAGGGTACTTCTTAGGCTAATGTACACAGACAGAGGAAAAAAATGGGTGTTTTTTTATCAGAGGATTTTTATGGATAGTCTCCTGAGTGTCTTGAAAGAAGCATTTAAAATCTGATAAGCAGATGTAGAGAGAATGCAATGACAGGAGAAGGCATGTCCCAGAAGCAGGACTTTTCCAAAGAGAGGCAGGGTCCTGATCTTTGGGACTCTGTAAGTAGCAGTTTCTGATTAAGCTGAGCTGGGAGCCTCTGGGAGAAATACAGGAAAAAAACAAAAATTTCAAAATAGCCTGAATAATAATAAATTTTCAAAGCCATTTATCCTGAAATAAATGACTAATTTATTCCCAGAATTCTTCATCATTTCTGAATAATATACGTGATGAAGTGTGAGAATGATGCTTGATTAAATGAGGTCCCTGGAGTGCATCAGAGGAGATTTAGTCTGGAAAACAGCATCTGCTGTCTCTTTCTCTCCTTCTCTCAATGCCCTGTTGTTCCCACATTTTACAGCATATTATTCTCTTCCATTTTTAACAGAATGGGACAATATTTATTCAGATTTTTCTGTGGTGGCCATACAATGGGTCTTTCAGTGTAAGGGTCTGGAAAATACTGATGAATACTTATTTATTTTTCCTGGCTGGAGTAATAATTACCTTCTCTTAGTCAGTCACAGGTTACACAAATCTAAGTCATTATCAGATATAATAATGCAAATATCTTTAATCCAGGTGCCTTCTAGCCAGGCTGTATTTTCCCTCTCTATTTATAGAATCATAGAATCATAGAATGGTAAGGCTGGAAGGGACCTCAAGGATCATCTAGTTCCAACCCCCTGCCATAGGCAGGGACACCTCCCACTAGTACAGGCTACTCAAGGCCTCATCCAACCTGGCCTTGAACACCTGCAGGGAGGGAGCAGCCACAACCTCTCTGGGCAATCTGTCTGGACACTGGTCTCACCACCCTCACTGCCAAGAACTTCCTTCTAACATCCAGTTTAAATCTCCTCTCTGCCAGTTTAAACCCATTACCCCTTGTCCTGTCTTTACAAGGCCTTGTAAATAGTCCCTTCCCAGCCTTCCTGTAGGCCCCCTTCAGATACTGGTAGGCTACTCTAAGGTCTCCTTGAAGCCTTCTCTTACTGGTGCATTGGACATAGAGGATCATGGCTTCAGCAAAGCAGTACTGAGAACTAAACAGGGATGGCTATCATCAACAGTTGGAGCTGCTACCACTTTTATCCTTTGCCATTGCAGCCCATTTTAGACTCATAAAATTTAGAATCATAGGTTGGTGGGGACCATTAAAAGTCATCTAGTTCAAACTCTGCCATCTGCAGCTAGAGCAGGTTGCACAGAGCCCCAAACAAACTGACCTGGAATGGTTTCAGGGACTGGGCATCTTCTCTGGCCAACCTGGCCGCCACTTCTCTGGCCACCACTTCTCTGGCCAACCTGGCCCAGGCTTTAACTGCTTTCAGTATAAAACATTTCTTTCTTGTATCTAGTCTAAATCTCCTTCTTTTTGTTTCAAATCATCACCCCCCTGTCCAGTCACAACAGGACCTGCTAAAAAGTCTGCTCCTGAGGGACCTGGGGCTTTTTAATCTGGAGAAGAGAAGACTGAGAGGGGATTTAATAAATGTTTATCAATATCTGAGGGCTGGGTGGCAGGAGGGGGCGACAGGCTCTGCTCACTTGCTCCCTGTGATAGGACAAGGAGCAATGGATATAAGCTGCAGCACAGGAGGTTCCACCTCAAAGCAAGGGGGAACTTCTTTACTGTAAGGGTCACAGAGCACTGGAACAAGCTCCCCAGAGAGGCTGTGGAGTCTCCTTCTCTGGAGACTTTTAAGGCCTGTCTGAATACTTTCCTTGGTGACCTAAGCTAGATTGTATGGTCCTGCTCTGGGTTAGACTTGATATCTCCTTGGGTCCCTGATCCCTTCCACCCTCCGTGATCCTGTGATCTTTTTTTCAGCACCTTTAAGAACTGGAAGGCCACTAGAGGGTCTCCCTGGAGACTACTCCAGGCTCAACAACTCCGACTCTCTCAGCCTGTCCTCACAGCAGAAGTGCTGCAGCCCCCAGATCATTTATGTGGCTTCCTCTGGACTTCCCTGAACAGGCCCATGCCCTTTTTGTCCCAAAGGCTCCAGAGCTGGACATAGTGCTCCAGGTGAGGACTCACCACAGTGGAGAAAAGTACCAGGGTCCCCTCCCTTGACCTGCTGGCTACACTGCTGGGGATGCAGTGTGAAATAAAACAATGGAGTTGCTTGAAGTAAAACAAATTAGGAGATTCCGTTGCCCCTCTACTGCTGGCATTCAAGAAGGTTGCAGAAGAAATACTGAATACAAGAATGAGGGGAAATGTGATGGTGCAATCACATCTCATATTTAAGGGGTATTTTCCACCTTCTAAGATGCTTTATTCTCTCTCTGACCTTTTGCTTTGCTCTTCTGGACTATTAGTGGGACTGTTTGCTTGGTACCCTCACTAGGCTCTTGTTTTTCCACCATCATCTAGTGCCAACCTCACACAGACTTGCTGGAAATGTATCATTTGCAGTGTACCTCAAAATAACTTAAATGGAGAGAAAATTACTTCAAAAGAACTTGTAAGGTTATCCTTAATACTACATGTTTTCTGTTTGGTACAATCAGGGAAGATCTGAAACAACCTCTTCTGGTTTTCTTCTGTTTGTGTTTTTTTCTCCCTCTAACACAAATTCAGAGCAACCCAGGCTGCAGAATTTGGGTCAGGCTCTTATTCAGCCTGAATGAGAGAAGGCTTCAGGGAGACCTTAGAGCAGCCTTCCAGTACCTCAAGGGGGAGTAAAAGAAAGCTGGGAAGGGACTTTTTACAAGGGCTTGTAGCGATAGAATGAGAGAGAGTGGATTGAAGCTTGAGGAGGGCAGATTTAGATTGAAGATTAGGAAGAAATTCTTTCCAGTGAGGGTGGCGAGACACTGGAACAGGTTGCCCACGGAGGTTGTGAATGCCCCTTTCCTGCAGGTGTTCAAGGCCAGGTTGGATGAGGCCTTGAGCAAGCTGCTCTAGTGGGAGGTGTCCCTGCCCATGGCAGAGGTGTTGGAGTGGATAATCTCTGAAGTTCCTTTCAACCTAAGCCATTCTATGATTTTATTATAGTGTCGCACAGTGAACAGCAGTAAATACTGTTCTAGAATCTGAGAGTCACAGAAGAAAAGATTAAAAACCTGAGGAATACCTTTGGACAGTCCTTAGATCCCTCCCCTCTAAAATGTCCCAGCCTGGTACTAGCCTTCAGCAGTGTCCCAGCTACTTGAACAGGATTTTCATCCCACTTTCTCTTGCTGTACTCACACCATCTGCTAGCGAGTCACAGCGCTCTGTGAACATTCAGTACCTGTGACAGCAGCAGCCTGGGTAAAAGTAATCCTGTTGTAAGTGTTCTGATTCTACAGCAGAATCAATGCTGTGATGTAGGTGGCCAGATGCTGCCCAGAAATAGCGTGGGTTTGGTTTGTTATTTTATATTCAAATTCACCATTCACACATTCACAGATTGCATGGGGTTGGAAGAGACTCTCAAAGATTATATTGCACAACACCTGTGGCCTCAGCCAGGACACCTCCAACTACAGCAGGCTGCCCAGGGCCACGTTGAGTCTGATCTCAAATGTCTTCAGGACAGGGCCTCAACCACATCCCTGGGGTTCCAGTATTCACAACTCTCATTTTGAAGAACTTCCTGCTGATACTCAACATAAGTCTACCCTGCTCCAGTTTCAAACCGTTGCCCCTTGTCCTATCACTAGAAGCCCTCCTAAACTGTCCTGTAAGTCCCCTTCAGATACTGAAAAATAGCTCTAAGGGCTGAACAGCCCCAATTCTCTCAGCCTGCCTTCACAGGAAAGGTGCTCCAGGCCTCTGATCACCTGTGTGACCCTCTTCTGGACCCACTCCAGCAGGTCCATGTCTCTCTTGTGCTGGGCATCCCAGAGCTGGACACTGCAGGTGAGGTCTCACCAGAGCAGAGTGACAGAATCACCTCTCTTGACCTGCTGGCCAGGGCTCTTCAAACACTTCCAGCATGCACTGCTGCTTCAGCAGCACAGAGTTTCTCCCTGCCATGGATGACATTTGATTAGAAAGACAACAATTTTTACAGGAAGATGTTATGCCAATATTAACTAGCAACAAAGATAATAGCAAAGATAAAACTGCCATCAAGTTATTACAAGGCTGTAATTTTGTTGAGCATTTTTATGAAATTATAAAATAGGATATCATCTCTGTATCTGATTATGAGCAGCAACACATCCCTGTGAGTTAATAATGACAGCCCTGTTTTCACTTGTTGACAGTCTATGACTAATTGCTGTCTGAAGAGAATTTAAACGGATCCATTCAAACCCAGCCATCTAAAGAGAGGTATCAAGCTTAACACATCTTTACCTGGGATTGCAAGGTCTCTGTAACTTATTTGGATATCTCTATTAGGTGGTAGCTCCTTAAGGGAATGAAAACACAGTGCATTATCTAAAAAGACACTTTTTAGCAGGCCCTCTTGTGACAGGACAGGGAGTGGCAGTTTGAGATAAAAAGAGATTCAGACTAGATAGAAGGAAGGAATTTTCTACAGTGAGGCTGAAGAGACACTGGCCCAGGTTGCCCAGAGAAGTGGTATAAGCCCCATCCTTGGAACCATTCCAGGTCTGGTTGTTGGGGGCTCTGAGCAACCTGCTCTAGTTGCAGATGTCCCTGTTGAATGCAGGGGGGTTGGAACTAGATGACCTTTAAAAGTCCCTTCTAACCCAAACCATTCTGTGACTCTATGACTATCTATCCAACATCTGAGAACCAGACTCTGCCCCAGTGACTGTCTTTGTTTCTTAAAACTGAATGATCTCTGCTCTAGTCCCAGGGACAGGCTATCTTCAAGGGCTAGAGTGCATTGGGCATTCTCCCAGAGTATTTTCCAGTTTTGTTTCAGCTGAAAGGAATCAGGGTCATGCTCTGGCAGCATTCTGTGAGTTGGATCTGAGAAAAGTGGAGATGAAGCACAGATTTGCTTCAAAACCACAATAATCATCTGCATTAGGTCAGAAATGCCTTCATGGTGTTGCATAGGAGCTGTAATACTAAACCTGACTGGTTAGTTGGGTAAACAGGCATGACAGAATCTTATCTCAGACATTTTATCACCCAGCTTTCAGAAAGGATATCTCTGTTTAGAGAACAGGCACCTTTATCACAGCAGAAGGTTTTTTATTATTTTTATCTGGAATGTCATTTGAAATTCAGGCTCGGGTGTGTTCTTTAGTAAGCAGGCATCGCCACTGCTTCTTAAAGGCCCAAATATTGTCTGCAAGATAAAGCAAGGCTACACAAACATTTTTTCCCTCCTCCTATCAACTTATTTCTCTTTATCAAAATGCCATGTCTGATTTCTTTTAAATATCATATTTAAACTGTAGCTAGTGGCAGACATGACAAGCAAGCATTCTACCCACTCTGGATAGACCTGGTTCCACCTGAAAACCATCGGGAGGCTCCCTGCCTGGCAGTGTACTTTAGGTAATTAATTCTGTGCTATTCTGCATTTTGATTACAAATTTTAGAACCAAAGAAGTTGAGAAGTAAGGGCAACACCGGCATCCTGGGCTGCCATCAGAAGAGTACTGCCAGGTTGCACAGAGAAGGTGTGGAGGTTCCAAGCCTGGAAGTGTTGAAAGCCAGGTTGGATGGGGCCTTGAGCAAGCTGGTCTAGCAGAAGGTGTCCCTGCCCATGGAAGAGGGATTGGAACTAAATGGCCTTTACATTGTGCTTCCCCCTTGACTCAGCACTGCTGAAACACCCTTGGAGTGTACAAGAGGGACAAGGACATGCTGGGCCAAGTCTAGAAACAGGTTGCAAAGGTGCTGAAATGATTAAAGCATGTGACATAGACAGGAAGACTGAGAGAGCTGGGAAATATAGAAACAGAGAATGCATTGGGTTGCAAGTGACCTCTAAAGGTCATCTTGTCCAACTTCCAACTCCTTGCAGTAAGCAGAGACATCCCCAACTAGATGGGGTTGCTGAGAGCCCCATCAAGCCTGACCTGAAATGTCTCCAGGGATGGGGCCTTCACCACCTCCCTGGGCAACATGTTCCAGTGTTCCACCTCCCTCATAGAAAAGAACTTCAATGATCAGTCTCAAGAAGAAAAGGCTCAATGGAATCTCCATACACAGAAATGCTGGCAAGAGGAAAGAGAAGGGGTACAAACTGAAATACTGAAATTCCATTTGAAAAAAAAACCAAAAAGAAAAGGCAAATCTTTGACCACCACTGTGAGCTCCATCCATCTTATCCACTCTATCCATCCTTAGAGATACTCAAAACTCAGCTGGACAGGGTCCTGGGCAGCTCCTACTCAAGCTGATCATGTTCTGAAAAGGGGGTTGGACTACAGCATCTCCAAAGATTCCTTATACAATACTTTCAAGAGTAGTATCAGATGAATTTCTCTGGTATCAATGAGGTTCTGAGGCAGATTTCTTTTGAAAAGTGTATTAGGAAGCATTAAATGTATTTATTTAAATATCTAATCTCTTCAAATTAACAGTAAAGGCTTAATATAAATGGAGATTGGAAAGGATTTAGTAAATTAGTGTGCAAAGTGACAGGTTAATTGCTCTGTGCATCATTAAGCAGCACATTTATTTGGCAACAAATAATTTAACCAATGAATTCAGCCTGTTAATGAAAAAAAAAAAAAGTTTTTTAGACATTTCTTTATAGTTTGGTGAATAAATTCCATTAGTGAACTTCTCCACAATCAGGTTTCTTTCAGCATTCATTCATAGATTCAAATAATGTTTTGGTTTGGAAGGGGGCTTAAAGATCATCTCGTTCCAAGCCCACTGCCACGGCCAGGGACACTTTCCACTAGACCAGGTTGCTCAAGACCTTATTCAACCTGGCCTTGAACACCTCCAGGGAGGGAGCATCCACAAGCTCCTTGGGCAACCTGTTCCTCCTCTGGACACGCTCCATCAGGTCCATGTCTTTCTTATGTTGAGGGCCCCGGAGTTTGATATAGCTCTCCTGATGAGGTCTCACCAGAGCATAGCAGTGACAAAATCACCTCTCTCCATCTGATGGTGATGCTGCTTTTGATGCAGCCCAGGATCAAAATCTGCCTTCTGGATTGCAAGTGTCTGTTGCTGTCTCATATTCAGCTTCTCATCCACCAGCACCCCCAAGTCCTTTTCTGCAGAGCTGCTCTCAATCTCATCATCCCCTAGCCTGAACTGATACCAAAGGTTGCCCCAACCTAGGTGTAAGACCTTGCACTTTGTGTAGTTGAACCTCATGAGATTTTCCTCCACCCTCCTCTCTGGCCTGTCCAGGTCCCTCTGGATGGCATCCATCCCATCCTTCACTCTTACCAATCACACCACTCAGCTTGGCATCATCAGCAAACTTGCTGAGGGTGCCTTAGTCTCACTGTATATTACTGATGAAGGTATTGAACAGCACTGCTCTCAGTATGGACCACTGAGAGACACCACTTGTCACCCATCTCCATCTGAATATTGAGCTGTTGACCTTTGGATTTGATCATCTGACCAATTCCTTACCCACTGGGCAGTCTTAGACCATGCAAAGAGCAAACAGTAACTTTTATAGATAAGAAGACAGAAAATTTAATCTGCTTTAAGATCCCTGGTGAGGCTAAAGATGCTCCATATTCCACTGAGAGGTGTTGCTTTTAAGAGATTAAATAAGCTGTTAATACAAAAATCCAGGAGTTTCATCCTTTGCTCCCCACATAATTCTCACTCATTTTAATAAATAAATATTGATCCTTCTTTGGGTATCTATTGAGACTAATTGAGACAAGAACTTAGTATTGACCAAAACAAAGGGGAGGTCAATAGTGACATTGAAGGAAAATGCATCTTCATCTAGGCTGAAAACAGAAGCCAGTAAGCCAAATATTTACCCCAATTAACTTATCCTTTCAAATTCTTAGAGATTCCATTAAAAAAAAAAAAACCAAAAAAAAAACCCAACCAAAACAAAGCCACAAACCAAACAAACAACACCCAAAAAAAAAAACAAACAACCCAACCAATCAAAAAATCTCCTAACTCATAGCGATTAGCTGAAATGAATCCTCTCTATTTTGGCTATTTGAAGAGAAGATGAGGCTGTTTTATGCTGGAGGGAAGGAATGTCATCCAGAGACACTTAGACAAGATGGAGAGGTGGGCCCAAGCCAACTTTATGAAGTTCAACAAGGCTAAATCCAAGGTCCTATATCTGGGTCAGAGCAATCCCAAGAACAAATCCAAGCTGGGCAAGGAATGGCTCAAGAGCAGCCTGAAGGAGAAAGACTTGGGGGTGTCAGTTGATGAAAAACTGAGCATGAGCCTGCAATGGTCACTGGCAGCCCAGAAGGCAGCTGTGTGCTGGGCTGCATCCAAAGCAGTGAGAGCAGGAGGACAGGGAGGGGTTTCTGCCCTTCTGCTCTGCTCTGCTGAGGCTCCACCTGGAGCACTATGTCCAGCATAAGAGGCACATGAAGCAGCTGGAGTGGGCCCAGAGGAGGGCCATGAAGATGATTAGATGGCTGGAGAACCTACTTTATGGGGACAGGCAGAGACAGTTGGGGATGTTCAGCCTGGAGAAGAGAAAGCTCTGGGGAGACCTTAGAACAGCCTCCCAGTACCTGAAGAAGGCTACAAGAAAGCCAGGAAAGGACTTTTTATAAGGGTTTGTAGTGATAGGATGAGAGGGAATGGATTGAAGCTGAAGGAAGGCAGATATAGACTGGATATTAGGAAGAAATTTTTTGCATTGAGGGTGGTGAGACACTGGAACAAGGTTGCCCAATGAGGTTGTGCAAGCCTCTTCCTTGGGGATGTTGAAGGCCAGGCTGGATGAGGCCTTGAGGAAGCTGGTCTAGTGGAAAGTGTGCCTGCCCATGGCAGGGGGCTTGGAACTAGATAATCTTCAAGGTTTCTTCCAACCCAATCCATTCTATGAACCTATTAAATCCATCCCACCACCACCGTTAGACTCAGTGGTTGGGATTTACTGGTCTCCAAAAGTCCTGCTAGGGCTATTTTGCTGGTGTGAATGTGTAATGCAGTATGAGAGCCACCCTAGAGCAACATTTAATCTCAGTTTTACTAAGAGCTGTTCTGAAAAATGAGAAAAACTATTTAAAGAAGAAAATAAAGGCATGATCCCCCTGCTCTGCAATCTTTGTCTGCGCTGTATGTTGCTGAACGGGTGATATATGATTAAGTTTCCAACAGATAAATGATGTAAGAAGGTCTGGATGACCTCTAGTTATCCTATCCAACCTTTATTATTCTGCAATTCAATAGAGAAGGGCTGGCATGACAAAAATCCCACATCATTATACACTTGGAAGCAGAGTGCCATAGCTAAGTAAAGCCCCATTCAGTGGTTCTCTGACAGGAAGAGTTATTTTAAATCAGAACCAAAGCTGTAATACTTTTTTTTTTTTTTTCCCCTTTCTCTTTCCTATAATTTTAACTTAAAATTATTCCTGTATTCAAACCCTTCCCTAGTTAGGAACAGAAGCCTTGCATTTGGTGTAGAACAAACACTCTGCTTACTGATATCTGAGTCATTATTTTCCTTGTCATTTAATCTGACCTAAATATGCAGCCTACGATGACAAACATATTACAAATGAGCAATAGGTGACATTTTAATGACACCTTCTATGAAACATTTTATCATCATCTGTTCTGGGTATTCTATAAATTAAACATGCATTCATCTGTGCATAAATATGCTTCTCTGCAATGCCCTGAAAGGAGTTTTGGAGTGAGGTTGGGGGTTGGTGTTTTCTCTCAAGTAACTAGGGATAGGACAGGATGAAATGGCCTCAGATTGCACCAGGGGGGGTTAGGTTGGATATCAGGAAAAATTTCTTTCCTGGAAGAGTGGTCAGACGTTGGAACAGGCTGCCCAGGGGAGTGGGGGAGTCACCATCCCTGGAGGTTTTCAAGAAATGAGATGTGGCACTTCAGGACATGGTTTAACAGTCATGGTGTAATCAAACTGACAGCTGGACTTGATCTTACAGGTCTTTTCCAACCTTAATGATTGTGTGATTTACCATATCACACTGGGAAAACCTCATAGTATGTTTAAGAGGCAGCCTTTACCAGATGAAGAGGTCTAAAATGCATTTCACAGGGAGAAAGTCTTTGTTGAGAAGAAGCTTCTCTGTTTTAATATTCCCATTTGCTTGTGGCCTGTAGTCACATGTCCCTGGCAAAGCCTGCTACAACACTGTTCCCAAGGGGGAGAAGCCCAGAAGGAAAAAGGGATCTAAGCAATCTTGTGCCTCACTTCAAATAAAATCTCATCTTCTGAGCTGTTCCTTTTCACTTTGTTTAGCTTAAAATAAATAAATAAATATAAAATATCCCTTTACTTTCCCTTTACTTATATGGTTTGGATAGCCTTCCATTCTTGTCACTTTTTAGGGGAAGAGGAAAATCACTGCAGAGATTGACATTTTAATTTGGATCTGTCAAGAATGAAATATCTGAATGAGAACAGGCTGTAACCAGGCATGGGAAACTTAACCCAGCTCTTAACACCAGATTCACGTGAGGAAAGAAGAATTAGGAAAAGTCTCCAATGATCCACAGTGAGATGAAATCATATATTTTACTTAGTTTGGGTGGGATGGTTTGGGAGTTACCCCCTCCCCACCCCAGGAAAATCACCCAGACTAGACTCAGCTGGCTGGAAGTTAAGGAATGAAGCTTTATATTCACAACTTAGCACAATATACAAGCAGATATTTACAATATATTACAAAATATATACAGCTATATACAGAAATATCCAAGTTAAAGGTAATACAGAAGCACAATATCTCTTCCAGAAATCAGAGTCCCCAGGACGGGCTCCCAACCACCCTTTCACCTTCTTTCCACCCCTCTACCTTACCCCAGGGTTTGCCTTATGTGTAAGGTGAGTTTGGAGGATCAGCCAGGGGAGTTAGAAGCAGAGTGATTAGTTGGGTTACACAGCCACAACCAGAAGAGAAACACAGACTCTGACAGATAGACACTCTCTGTCTTATCTATATTTGTGTCCTTGTTTTCACATGTCTCAGCAAGACTGTGAGTGAAGCAGACATCACTCTTGTTTCCTTTTCACAGCCTATAATCTAATTTTTCTCATTAAAATATTCCAATTAGCCTCAAACCAGCACAGTATCTGGAACAGTTTGCCCAGGAAGATTGTGGATGCTCCCTCCCTGGAGGTGTTCAAAGACAGGTTGGATGAGGCCTTGAGCAACCTGGGCTAGAGGAAGGTTTCCCTGCCCATGGCAGGGGCTTGGACCTAGATGGTCTTCAAGATCCCTTCCAACCCAAACCATTCTATGAATCTACGAATCTCTGAAATTCCTGATGGCAGAGATACTCAGGCAAGTCCCATTTTGACACATGTTTTGCTTCTATTTCACTTCTATGACAAAACTTTTCCGTTAAACTTGGCAAAGGAAAGTAATTCTGAAGCCTGGTAATCATGGATCTGCCACATTTTGATTCCTCACAATCTCTCTAACAAGCTAGAGCACTGAGATAATATACAAGGGACAATAAAAACTAATTGTGGTTGCTATGAAAACAACCCTTCCTCACCTGAAGTCTGCAGATCTCTGGGGAGGACAATAATCAGTGCTTTATAAAAAAAAGCCATTGAGATATGGCTTCTTTGTGGCTAAGGAAGAAGTGCTCATGCCAGCTATTCCTGGAGCAGTCAGTAATGACAAGAGATGAGCAATATAATCACAAATCCATTGCTGGATATTTTTGCATAAAATCATGGCTCTTCTTGCACATTTATAAATGTCAAGTGTGGCTTGCCCCAGATGTATTGCAACACTGAGAAACAGGAGAGGTTTTCTCTCTAGTTTATTGGAAAAGTTCAGTGATTTGGTTAAGAAACTCAGTTAAGCTGCAAATTTAGTTATTTGATGAAGAAGTTGCTTATTGATACAGACATGAATAGATGGGCAGACAAAGAGTTATTCCTCCAAAAGGAAAGGTTTCCAAATCCTTGCTAAATTGTATTTCTAATTAGCAGAGGAGAGAAAAGAGTTATCGTGGGCATGGCTCCGGCTCTGTAATCACGAAGTCGATTCTAACTGAACAAGTGTGGAAGTGAATAGTCAAGGGCTCATACTGCAACTGCCAGAAGTGCCAAAAGGGAATTCCCTCCACCAAGGACCACAGGAATTCAGTGCTTCGTTTCTCTGAACTGGCAGAGAAATTGGCAGAGCTTCACTGACCTCTGTTTGTAGAAATGTTGTTTCAACACACCGGGTGGGGAAGTTTTATCTAAAACCCTCTTCTATGAAACAACTTTAACGACAACAGTTTTATTTCCTTGAAGAATATGAAAAAGTCCCACTATTTTTGAAGTTAAACAGAGGTCTTCAAATGTTGTGACCCTTTCAGCAAGATTAAAAAAAAACCAAAACAAACAAACCAACCCCTACACCTCACAAAAATGGCTGAACAGCAATTCATAGATTCATAGGATGGTTGGGGTTTTAAGGAACCTTGAAGATCATCTAGTTTCAACCCCTCTGCCATGGGCAGGGACACCTTCTACTAGACCAGCTTGCTCAAGGCCTCATCCAATTCCAGATACTACATTAAAGAATTTAAGATCTTCAACCAAAGCTTGCTCAGGTTTCATTTACCCCTCCAGTAACTCCAGTAACATTGATCAGGATGATAATTTCCCTAAAATATTACAAGGTGCTTAGACAAGTAATCAATTTTATCACTTGCAGGATAACTGCTTCAAGTAGGAGAGCAGAACTGTGTCATTATTGCTGAAGACAGCTGTGGAATTTGGCAGAAGAGCTACATGGTGACCTCCAAACTAATTTACAAATAAAGCCCCATAAAGCAATTAGCAGCCTCCAATGATTAAAATTCTCTCCCGGTTTGTGAAACCTTAGAGAGGTCTCTGCCAGCTCCCCACCCTCAGGGTAGAAAATCATCAAATCTGAAGTAACAGAAGTAGGTTGACTGAAGGGAGTAGTATTATACTTTCTTACCTTCTCTACAGTCATTGAGAGAGAGATGTGTTCCTTGAGAAGAAATTAAGAGCAGGAGCCTAATTTAGCCACGCACAGAAGTGCATCCTGCACTAGGGTAGAGTGGATTTTCCTAGTATCTCACTTCAGTGCATCTCACCATTTCTTTTCCAGGAAATCACGGATAAACAAAGTGACTGAATCACATTCTCTAGGTTCAAAGTGCACCTTTGGGCTTACTACAGTTTTACTGTGTATGCTATTTCAGAAAATATATCAAAACTTGCCCAGGTGAAATCCCATGGACAAATAATGACTGCTGTACCTCCAGCAGGCTCACAGGAGATCAGCCATGTATTTCCCCTGTACTCTTTCAGTGACTCAAATGCAGCATGTAGATCTCCTGCCGTACTGATGTCCACTGACATACCCCTCAGTCACAGCTTCACAGATTGCATGGGCTTGGAAGGGACCCTCAAAGGTCATCTTGTCCAAATCCCCCTGCACTCATCATGGACATCTCCAACCACAGCAGGCTGTGCAGGGCCACCTCCAGTCTGATCTTGAATGTCTCCAGGGACAGGGCCTCAACCACATCTCTGTGCAACCTGTTCCTGTATTTCACCACTCTCGTTGTGAGAAACTTCTTCCTGATGTCCAACCTAAATTTATCATGCTTTGGTTTCAAACCATTGCCCCACATCCTATGACTAGAAGCCCTTCTGAACAAGTCCCTCCCCAGCCTTCCTGCAGGTCCCCATCATATGTTGGAGTGCAGCTCTAATGTCTCTATGAAGTCTTCTCTACTCCAGGCTGAACAGCCCCAACTCTCTCAGCCTGTCTTCACAGGAGAGGTGCTCCAGGCCTCTGATCACCTGTGTGACCCTCTTCTGGACCCACTCTAGTAGGTCCATGTCTCTCTTGTGCTGGGCACCTCAGAGCTGGACACAGTACTGCAGGTGAGGTCTAACCAGAGAGCAGAGTAGATTAAGGAGGACTGTCAGGGTGAAGTTTTAGCATTCAAATTAAGGGACTTGTTTTCCTTAGTCTCAAAACATCCATGGACCCGCTCCATGAAGGTTTATGGAATTACACCAGAAATTAATTGGGTCTTCAGTGCTCAGAGTGTAAACAATGGCATTATTTAGTGTGTTCAGACCTCTGTGGTCTTAATGAACTGATCAGATTATTCTATTTAGAGGCTCCACAATGATGAGGATCATTATGTATTGTCAAAAGATTCAGCACATAACATTTATAACACTGGAGCTTCGCTGAAGTATCCTAATGTTAGGGGCTGACAAATTAAGCAGCTTCTGCATCCTCATTAGGTCTGTCAAGCTGAATTGCTGTGTGTTTTGCCTTAGCTAATGGCCTGGCTGACCAACAGCAATTCACAGCTGATGGCAGAGGAAGATCATCTCATTAAGGCAGCTGAATGAGTCTTTAAATAGGTACCATGGAGCGAAAAACTGTTCAGCTTTCAAGTGGGGGGCTCCTCTGTATTATAGAATGGAAATAACAGAATCAGTTAAGTTGGAGAAGACCTTGAGGATCAAGTCAACCATTAACCCAACACTACCAAGTCTGATGCTAACAAGTCCCTCAGCATCACATCTATACATCTTTTAAACACTTCCAGGCATGATGATTCAACCACTATCCCAGGCAGCAGGGTTTCTTCTTTCAGGGAAGGATTTTTTTCCTGATGTCCAACCTAAACCTTGCCTGATGCAACTTGAGACCATTTCCTCTCGTTCTATCACTTGTTCCTTGGGAGAAAACACCAACACTCACCTAGCTTCAACCTCCTTTCAGGGAGCTGTAGGCAGCAGTGAGGTCTCCACTCAGACTCACAGATTCACAGATTGCATTGGGTTGGAAGAGACCCTCAAAGGTCATCTTGTCCAACTCCCCTGCACTCAGCAGGGACACATTCAGCTGATCAAGCTGCCCAGATCTCATTGATTCTGACCTTGAATATCACTTGGGACAGGGCCTCAATCACATTCCTGCGCAATTCATTCCAGTATTTCACTACTCTCGTTGTAGAGAACTTCCTCTTGATGTCCAGCCTAAACTTTCCCTGCTCCGGTTTCAAACCACTGTCCCTTGTCCTATCACTATCTGTCCTTCTAAACAGTCCCTCCGCAGTCTTCCTGTAGGTCCCCTCAGATATTGAAATGGAGCTGTAATCCCAGTTCCATCAGTCACTCCTCAGAGACTTTGTTTTCTAGACCCTTCACCAGCTTTGTTGCCCTTCTCTCAACATGCTCCAATACCTCCATGTCCTTCATGTACTGAGGAGCCCAAAATCAAACCCAGTACTCAAGAGGTGGCCTCACCAGTGCTGAGTATAGGAGGACAATCACTGCCCTAGTCCTGTTGGCCACACTACTGCTGATCCAGGCCAGGATGCTGTCGGCCTTCTTGAACACCTGGGCAGACTGCTAGTTCATCTTTAGCTGGCTGTCAATCAATACCCCTTTCTCTGCTAGACAGTTTTCCAGCCACTGCCCCAGGCTTGGAGCATTACAGGTTGTTGCTGAGACCCAAATGCAGGACCCAGCACTTTCAGAGAAGATTCTTTCATCTGCTTAGAAAGAAACAAGCACAGCAAGAAAGCAAAATGTGTTTCCAGTGCCTAATACTAAAATGAACCAAACTCTTTCTGGACCATGGCTACAAGCCACTCACACTGCTCCATACACAACAGAAACAATGAATCATAGAATCATAGAGTCATAGAATGGTATGGTTAGAAGGGACCTCAAGGATCATCTAGTTCCAACACCCTGCCATAGGCAGGGACATCTCCCACTAGTACAGCTCACTCAAGGCCTCATCCAACCTGGCCTTGAACACCTCCAGGGAGGGAGCAGCCACAACCTCCCTGGGCAACCTGTTCCAGTGTCTCACCTCCCTCACTGTAAAGAATTTCCTCCTAACATCCAGTCTAAATCTCCCCTCTGCCAGTTTAAACCCACTGCCCCTAGTCCTGTCATTGCAAGACCTTGTAAATAGTCCCTCCCCAGCCTCCCTGTAGGCCCCCTTCAGATACTGGAAGGCTACTAGAAGGTCTCCTGGAAGCCTTCTCTTCTCCAGGCTGCAGAGCCCCAATTCTTGTAGCCTGTCCTCATAGCAGAGCTGCTCCAGCCCTCTGATCATCTGGAAACAGCCATAACAGGTTCTTTGGTCTCCTAATAAAAGGTCTGGAGCATCTCCCAGCCCTGCTAAGCCTCCTCTGAGACATCCAGTCTTGTGTTACTGATAACAGTCAAGAGACCAATGACTGATCTTTAACCCTCACTGTTAAAGAAGCTTTAAATACATTTAGTTAAGATGAAAAGAGAGGATTTTATTATTTTATTTTATGATTTATTTTACGATCTATGCACTACCACTATTATAGTTTTAAGTCTTGTAAACCTTTCTTGTTGCAGTTAATGCTGTTACTAAAGACTTGAAACAGATACTATTATAAGTCTGCTTATGCTTGTAGATGCTGAAAGCCATTATATCCTTTTAAGTGACAATTCATTTTCCTTTGAAGAACCTTCTACAAAAGCAGAAGCAACATTAAGGTGTATACAAAATGAGCAAAACAAATAAAGTGCAGCACTATTCATGACAAGGTTGCTTTTTTTGTTTTTCCTCCTCCTGTGTGTATGATTTCTCCCTGTAGCAATTAAACCGTGACAAGCTGCCAGTGGTGGAACAGTGTAATTCAACATAATTTAGGCTCACTGCAGTTCTTTAATTACATGTATTTACCAATGTATACATAAGGTGCAAGGACTTACATCTTCTAAAGCAATTTCTTATTAACATCTACTCTGAAGTTAATAAAGCAAATTGTTCTGTTTATTTTTGGTGGATTCGCAGAATCACAGAATGTTAAGGGTTGGAAGGGACCTCTAGAGATCATCCAGTCAAACTCCCCTGTCAGAGTAGGATCACCTAGGGGAAGTCACACAGGAATGTATCCAGGCAAGATTTGAAAGTCTCCAGAGAAGGAGACTCCACTACATCTCTGGGCAGCCTGTTCTAGTGCTCCAGCATCCACCTCATAAAGACATTTCTCCTCATGTTGAGGTGGAGCCCCCTGTGTTCCAGTTTGTATCTGTTTTTCCTTGTGCTATCACTGGGCACCACCAAAAAGAGTCTGGTACCTTCATCCTGACACCCACCCCTCAGATATTTATAGATATTGATAAGGTCCCCTTCAGCCTTCTCTTCACCGGACTAAACAGTCCAACCCCTCTGCAGTCAGCAGGGACATCCTCCACTAAATCAGGTTGCTCAGAGCCATGTCCAGCCTGGCCTTGAACATCTCCCGGCATGGGGCCTCAATTCTCTCCCTGGGCAACCTGTTGCAGTGTTCTACCACCCTCATGGTAAAGAACTTGTTCCTAACACCCAATCTATATCTGCTCTTCTCGCTTTCAAACCATTGCCCTCACCCTATCACTGCAAGCCTTTGGAAACAGTCCCTCTGCAGCCTTCTTGTAGCCCCCTTCAGGTACTGGCAGGCTGCTATCAGATCTCCCTGGTGCCTTCTCCAGGCTGAACTGCCCCAGCTCCCTCAGCCTGTCCTCACAGGAGAGATGCTCGAGCCCCCTAATCATCTTTGTAGCCCTCCTCTGAACCTACTCCATCAGGTTCATGTCCTTTCTGTGTTGTGGGCCCCAGAGCTGGACACAGCACTCCTGGTGAGGACTCACCAGAGCAGAGCAGAGTGGCAGAATCACCTTTCTCCATCTGCTAGCCATGCTGCTTTTGCTGCAGCCCTGGATGTGATTTGCCTTCTGGGCTGCAAGTGCCCATTGCTGGCTCATGTCCAGCTTTTCATCCACCAGCACTCTCAAGTCCTTTTCTGCAGGGTTGAACATAATTTCCTTTCCTTCAGCACACAAACATATATTTTTCTAAACAAAAATATCACAAAGCAATTTACTAAACGACCGAAAATTCCTGCAATCCCAAGTCTGGTTAATGCTTTCATTCACTGTGGCTCAGAATAATTAAAAAACATTACTGCCAGTGACAGTATTTTGAACTTCATTAAATCTTGTGATGAACCCATCCCCTATCAGTTTGGCATATGAGTGCTGGGAGGACTGTTCAATGCAATATCTGCTAACTGTCATCTCAGGAGCACTGAGCACTGTCCCCCACGGTGACCTTACTGACAGTTGTAAAATAGAAAACAAAGTAAGTTCACTCTATGTGAAATGTAGATTTTTCTGGCAGGGCTGATCTTTAACACTTGCAGTGCTGAGGATACACTGCTTTAGCCTTTGCCTCATTCGTTGCACATGTACCTCTGGTCAGGGTTGAAATTCAGCCCAGAGAAAACTACAGCCTTGTAGGGAAGGGTTGCAGAGATCTGGAGTTGCAGGAGAGGGCTCCCTTCAGAGTCCTTCAGCTGTATGCTGGCCTGGGCTCCAAGAAATCCACTCTAGGTAGCATTGAACTGTGAGATACAGAGCTAAAGCTGAACTCTGAAAACATTTCTAATATTCAGCTCCAAGTCTGACTGAGGTAATTCTTTCAAAATACAAATAAAAAGCCTCTGTAAGCTACCAGGGCCTTAAAAAAAGAAATTAACTTCAAAGATGTCCTTTTCTTTAAGGCTAACTGAAAACTGCAGCCATCCTGAGAGGAGACCTCATGTAATAATAACAAAGTCTCTGAAAAGCCAGGTCACTTGGCTCAGCAGTAAGCACAGACACTCTAGTAACATTCCTTGGGCATGGAGAGAGAACTTCCAAAATGGAATGGCAACAACTCTTTGATAGCAGTGACTTTTTTATAAGATACCCTCCAGAAATTCTCTTTGCTGTCAGTTACACAGATGCTTTGCACAGAGATAGTAAGGCAACTTGAAACATCTGAATTACAGAATCATCCTAAATGGCATTTAAATCCAAATAACAAACTGCATGAAGGTTTGAACACTAATGACCTGAGAATTTTCACCTCTCTGCCTCCAGCGTAACCTCTGCTTTTGGCAAAATCTGCTATCGTTTTCCTTCCTCTTCCAAGAACCCGATCCCAAGGTAGCAATTATTTCACATTGGCATCTTTTAATGTGCTCAGAGGATGAAGGAGCTGTGAATATCTTTGGATCTCTAAGGAAAAACTTCTCTGCTGTGTGGGTGCCAGAGTCAACGGAGCAGGCTGTCCAGAGAGGTTGTGGAGTCTCCTTCTCTGGAGAGATTCCAAACCCACCTGGACATTGTGATCCTGGGCAAGCTGCTGTGGGTGACCCAGCTTTAGCAGGGGATCTGGACTGGAAGATCTCCAGAGGTCACTTCAAACCCACCCCCCCATGCTGGGATTCTGTGATATCAATGGCTTGCTAACCATTTAGCAAGCCATCAGCACAGATAAGAGCGATCCATGCCTTGTTGGGATGCGGTCTCACTGCATTTCTATTCCAAAAATTCAATACCCCTTTGATGCCTGACCAAACTAGCAATTAGTTGTCAAGGCACAGTTAAAATGGCAAAATAAAACCTGCAGATTTAATCAGCATTTCCATGGCAGCTGAAATTATGCTGCTTAAGGGCTGGAATGGGCTGCAATAAAACCGAGTTGCCTGTGTATCCCCAAAAACTGATTCCTGGAAGAACAAACACAACAGCTTCAGGAAATAACATTTAAAAATATTAAACCATGGGGCTCTCAGTTGCCTTAAAACATGGGCATAAAATCTGAATCACTTTTAGGAGCGTACCAAATGTAGCCATAGATGTAGTTGGAGAAAATAAATTTTGAAAGGGAGGTTTTGTTTGGAATAGATCTACTGAAGAGTCTCACTGAGTGACTCTTCCCAAAGGCTAGTTCTGGGGGAAAAAAAAAAAAGAAAAAAAAAAAAGTTAATTCATTCTAGTGCTTTGGATGGGTTATTTTTTTGTTTCACAGAATCACAGAATGTCAAGGGCTGGAAGGGACCTTGAAATATCATCCAGTCCAACCCCCCTGCCAGAGCAGGATCACCTATATCAGGTCACACAGGAATGTGCCCAGGCAGGTCGTGAATATCGCCAGAGAGGGAGACTCCACAACCTCCCTGGGCAGCCTGTTTCAGTGTTCTGTCACCCTCACAGGGAAAAAATTCCTCCTCATGTTTCCATGGAACTTTCTACACCTCAACTTCCACCCGCTGCCCCTTGTCCTGTCACGGTCTCACCAAGCAGAGCCTGGCTCCATCCTCCTAGCACTAACCCTTTACATCTTTATAAACATGAATGAGGTCACCTCTCAGTCTCCTCTTCTCCAAGCTAAAGCACCGCAGCTTCCTCAGTGTGGCGGAAGGTCCAAATTATACCTAGAATACACATCCAAGACATGGCCTAAACACCTACCTGAATAGCCACCTTGCCCCCCCCACTTCTCCCCTTCTTCCCAGGTGGAAGAAGCTGGAAAGCAGACAAAAGCATTGGTGCTTCTCAGTCTACCACAGAGACATTATATTTGGCGATATTTTGCACCCAGCTTTGTTTTTGGTAAACACAGGTCACCACGCTAGGCATGTGCATATCCCTTTTTTGGTGAAATGACTTAGGATTGGTTCCAGAGGTGTTTTTGTCTGTTGCTATTGGTCAAAGACACTCATCAAAATGCTTCAAACCCTAGCCAAGTCGTTTTGCTGCTGCTGCCTTTGTTTTGTCTGTTACCTGTTTGCATTGCTATGCACCACGTGTAGCTGGGGACTTGCCTCCCCCACAAATGGCAGAGCTGACCCTGCCTGTGTTCCGCACTGAAACGGCTCTCCCCATGCTGGGATACAGCTGCCCGCTTGAGCTCGGCCCAGCCCGAGGCCGTTTGACTCTGGCTGAGTCTAGGTGATGACCTAGCAACAGCCTAGCAATGAATCGTGATGCCAAGTCCTGCCAGCCTGCTGCTCCAGCCCGAGGCCCAGCTCCTTTGCTATACACAGCACCCGATCGGACTGTTCCGGCCTGGAAACCTGGATCCTCCTTCGCCCAGGTGGCTGACCGCTCCAATGACTTCCTGAGAGCCGTGGAGGATTTGCCTCACGTCCATGGATCTTCTCAGGCAACCTGCTCAATTGGAGCTACGCTAACAGCAAAACCTCACCACATCATCACCACGTGGAAGGCCACCACGTGGCTGGGACTATATTTTCCCTCCTTTATGCTTCTACATGTATTTTTGGATTAAAAATATTGAGACTCTGACCAGTGAGTAAACTAACTCTCTTTTCTAAAGTTTGTGAAGATTTACATTTAACCATTAAGCGGCAGTTTGTGCTGCAGGACTCTCCAGTTGTTTAAATTTTCTAAAACCTTTCCTAAAATCATATAAATCAGTGTGATTATATATATATATTTATATTTATATATAGAATCATAGAATGGTAAGGTTGGAAGGGACCTCAAGGATCATCTAGTTCCAACCCCCTGCCATAAGCAGAGACACCTCTCACTAGTACAGGTCACTCAAGGCCTTGTCCAACCTGGCCTTGAACACCTCCAGGGAGGGAGCAGCCACAACCTCCCTGGGCAACCTGTTCCAGTGTTTCACCATCCTCACTGTAAAGAACTTCCTCCTAACATTCAGTTTAAATCTCTCCTCTGCCATAAAAAAGATATATATATACATTCTGCAAAGATAGTTTTACCAACTGCATAATAGAATCTGTACATGTTAATTGCCAATAAGTTTAGGGAAATTTTCTTTATCTATATCTATATCTATATCTATGTCTATGTCTATGTCTATGTCTATGTCTATGTCTATGTCTATGTCTATATAATAAAATATTTAATAATTTTATATTGGCCTCATTACAATTCACTTATAACCCAGATTCAAACCCCTCCTTAACACTCAGTCTCTCCTCATTTGTTTGTTTGTTTTTGGGAAATGCCTCATAGTTTTAATTCTATGGCTACTGAAAATAGTACTTTCTCATCAGTACAATGGATTTAAAAAAAAATGAAAAAGAAGTTGAACAAATTCATTCTTGAGGTGGTGCTCTGATGAATGCTTGAAGTTCAGACATGATGTTAAACCTGGACTGTTGCCATCATCCCAGATATGGCAGACTTCAATGAGATATTAAGTATACAACAATGATTTAAAAGATAAAATTCCCACACAGCAAGTGACAGGATGAGAGGAAATGACCTCAAGTTAAGCCAGAGGAGGTTTAGCTTGGACATTAGGAAAAATTTCTCCCCTAAAAGGGTTGTGAAGGCTTGGAACAGCCTGCCCAGGATAGTGGTAGAGTCACCATCCCTGGAAGTAAAAGGAAGCTGTGTAGATGTGGTGCTGAGGGACATGGTTTAGCAGACTTGGAAGCACTGTGTTGGTGGTTGGATTTGATGATCTTGAAGGTCTTTCCCAGTCTGAACAATTCCATGATTCTATAAAATATTTGGAACTGGTGCCCATCAAGAAAATTGTTCTTGCAAGTATGCTTAGCAAATGTTGTGTGCTGAAGGCCTGAGCTACCAGTGCCTCAAGAGATGCACTACTTCTTATTAACAATTTCCTTGTAAAGTTACTGCAGTACTTTACAGCTTTCAAATACACAGAGTGTGGTAGTTTGAGGGGTCCTAGGTTCCCCCTAAACAAAACCATAGGGACAGAGGCCCATCCCAGGGGGATGGACCTGCTCGTTCCAGAATATTGTAATATTGTTATTCTATTCCTTTTCCGGTATCACGGATTAAAAGTGCTTGACTGCACTTCCCCCCTTCCCTGCCTCCCTTGCTTCCACTTCTCCTCTCTGGGAACAGCACACATTCCTCTTATCTCACAGTTGGTGGGGGTGCTGGTGAGCAGGCAAGGTGGCTTCAGCCTACCTCACAGGCCGACTGGGGGGTTGCAAGGGGTGGAGGATTCTAGAAGCCAGTTTGGGCCTAGTAGATTTCATACTTATTCTACCTGATTGCCTTTTAAATATGCTCTTATAGACAGAATTTCTCTCTAAACTTCCAATCAGTGTATAGCGTCCTCATTCTTCCTCCCAAAAAGGGGTAAAAGTCAATTCTGTCCTCCAGAATGGGGTATGCTTGTGGCCCAAATTGGAACACAGAGTAAGATCAAAAAGAGAAGATTAACAAGCTGATGGGACAGCAAGACCAAAATATGCAGGCTGGATTGGAAGATGTGGAGTGGGTAGCTGGAAGGAAGGCTGTTTTATCACACCTTCTGCCACGATTGCCAGCCTGCCTCTTCTGTAACTCACAGAAAATACTGCATCTGAATGACCTAGTTTCTGCTCGTTCAAGAGAGTGGATGGAAGTCTGGCAATGGCTTGTTACACCTCTTGTTTCTTTACATTTTAATGCCACTCTTCACCGCTACTGTTGCTCTTACTACCTACTCCCTCAAGAAATATGCATAGTAAGATCTGGGCGGGGGGGGGGTGTTGTATTTTTCTATCCTATGTAAAAAGTTCCTTGCTCTCCTTTTGGGTAAATTTGCAAATCAAAGTTAGAAATATCCTCATTAGCAACCCATTCATATTTATATTTTGCATATTCTTGATGAATAAGACACTGAACCTTGATCTTGGATTAAAGCAAAACAGAGGTCATCCCCATATACTTTCCTGCTGCTTCTTCCAATGGTTAATTAACTTCAGCTAAATATCCCCAAAACTGTTGAATCACAGAATAGTTTGGGTTAGAAGGCACCTTAAAGATCATCCAGTTCCAAGCCCCTTGCCATGTACAGAGACACCTGCTACAAGGCCAGGTTGCTCAAGGCCCCATCAAACTGGCTTTGAAAACTTCCAGGCTTGGAGCCTCCAATTGAATTTGGTTTGAATTTGGTTTTGGTTTTCTCTTTGGTTCTAGTTCTTATCCCTTCCCACTCCCCTAACCCACTGCATTTTCTCCTGTAAACAAGTCACATCTTTGTTTTGATGCCTCTTTAAATAACTTTCTACTCTGAAGGGCTTTTGTTCTTTCAGTCTGTACATTGTGCTGACAACCCACCTCTGTGCAGTCCGTTCTTTTCCTTCACTGTACATTGCTGAAGTAGCCATGAAGTTTGCATTGAGAGATGTCTCAGAATGGAGATGCTGAATTACTCCTGCACATATAGGCATTCAGAAGATGCACCAACTGAATCTCAGATTGCATCTAATTTGACATTATGGCCTAATTCAGCATGCAGTTAGCCTTAGGTAACAATCACAGTCCACAGTCATGTTGTGCCACATCACATGTTGCCGAAAAGCTGTTCCAGTCGAACACAGAAGCCTGGAACTAAAATCATCCTGTTGGAAATGCCTCAATGATCACAAAACCTCCAGATATCAGCTAATAGAGATGTCACTTAACAAGCAAGACCCTTTTTGATTGCTCCACATGTCTAGTCTACCTAACATGGAAATGCAAGTACATCATCATGGAGACCAGCGACAAGTGGCATCCCTCAGGGCTCAGTGCTGGGACCAGTGTTGCTTTAACATCTTTGTCAGCGACATGGACAGTGGGATTGAGGCACCCTCAGCAAGTCTGCGGGTGACACCAAGCTGTGTGGTCTGGTTGACATGCTGAAGGGAAGGGATCCTTCCATGGAGACCTGGACAGGCTGCAGAAGTGGGCCCAAGCCAACCTCGTGAAGTTCAACAAGGTAAGTGCAAGGTCCGGCACCTAGGTCTAGGCAATCCCAAGCATGAATCCAGGCTGGGTGAGGAGTGGCTCGAGAGCAGTCTGAGCCTCCCCTCTTCCAGCTTCACTCCATTCCCCCTTGTTATATCATAACAACATCTTGAAAATGTACCTCCCCAGCACTCCTGTACCCACTTCAGGCACTGGAAGGCTGCTCTAAGATCTTCCCTTTTCTTCTCCAGACTGAACAGCCACAACGCTTGCAACCTGCTCCCATAGAGGAGATGCTGCAGCCCTCTAATCACCTTTGTGGACTCCTGTGGACTTGCTCCAACAGTTCCATGTCCTTCTCATGTTGGAGACCCCAGAATTGGATGCAGTGCTCCAGGTGGGGTCTCAGCAGACCAGAGCAGTGGGCAGAATCCCCTCCCTGTCCTGCTGCTCACACTGCCTATGATGCAGTGCAACATGGCTGTCTTCTGGGCTGCCAGCAACCGTTGCTGGCTCACGGTGAGTTTGTCATCAACTGACATCCCCAAGTTCTCCTCAAGGCTGCTTTTGAGCCACTCCTTGCCCAGCCTGTGTTTGTGCTTGCAATTGCCCTGACCCAGGTGCAGGACCTTGCACTTGGCCTAGTTGAACTTGGGCCCACCTCTCAAGCCAAGTCCCTCTGGATGGATAACTTCCTTTCAGCATGCCAGCTGGACCACATAGCTTGGTGTCATCCACAAACTTGCTGAAGGTGCCTCAATCCCACTGCCCATGTCACTGCCGAAGATGTTAAACAGCACTGGTCCCAGCACTGACCCTACATCCTTACACCTGTTCTACAGCAACTTCCATGGTGTTTCAAGTGACTGCATGAAAGGACACTGATTTTACTCCTGAATTCTGTTTGAAGCCTGCAAGGTACATGAATGCCACTGCCACACAGGCACCTCTGGTAAATGGTCTGGACACGGATTTGACAGCCTCTGTGTACTAAAGGGCACGCTACTCGTTCTACACTCATAAAACAAAACACAACAAGGCAAGAAGAACCCCCACCCACTTCATTAAAAATAAAACATCTCACTAATGCAGCAGCACTTTTAGAATTTTCTTTCTAATACAGCAATTACAGGAATCATCACTGCCCTAAACTGACTCTTCTGAACATCAGATTTCTCCTTGTGTGGAGTGCTTTGACATTAAAATAGACTTGCTGGCTAGCTGCAGAGCTGAGGAGCCACACACTATTCCCCATGTATCTTTGTTTAGTGGCTCTGCACAACAGATGGAATTTTATGTCATGCAGCATTAGGCTACTGTTAAATTTTAATTTCAATGAATGGTCTTTGTACTCTTTCTTCACGCACACCAGGGATATTTTAGGCATCCATTTCCCTTCTAATTAGCTTTTATTGCTGAATTCATTCTGAATCTCTGGAAGTCATTAGATTCTCAAACATTCACAGCTGAATTTACTTACTCTCTAATAAAATTAATTAGTTCCTCAGAAAAAAAATGGCTACATTTGCTCTATCTCTATATATGTAGGTTAAGTATTGAATGTCTGGAGTTCATAGGTTCATAGATTCACAGAATGGTTTAGGTCAGAAGGAATCTTAAACATCATCTAGTTCAAACCTCCCTGTCATGGGCAGGGACACCTCCCACTAGAGCAGCTTGCTCAAGGCTCATCCAATCTGGCCTTCAACACCTCCCGGGAGGGGACATCCACCACCTCCCTGGGTAACCTGTTCCAGTGTCTCACCACCCTCACTGGAAAGAATTCCTTCCTAATCTCCAGTCCAAATCTGCCCTCCTTAAGCTTCAATCCATTCCTTCTGATCCTGTCACTACAAGCCCTTCTAAACAGTCCCTCCTCAGCTCTTCTGTAATTCCCCTTCAGGTACTGGAAGGCCACTCTAAAGTCTCCCCAGAGCCTTCCTATTTCCAGGCTGAACAGCCCCAACTCTCTCAGCCTGTCTCCATAGGGAAGGTTCTCCAGCTCTCTGATCATCTTCATGGCCTTCTCTGGACTTCTCCAGCAGCTCCATGCCCCTCTTATGCTGAAGGTACCAGAACCGGATGCAGTAGTGCAGGTGAGGTCTGAGCAGAGCAGAGGGGCAGAATCACAGTAATCCTGGCTTTTATCCTTATCATTAATATCACTGCTTTTCAGGCTGATGCTTCACCTACTTCAGCCGAAGCCTGTTTCAAGGACTTTGTCTCCTAGATTATGACACAACATCACTTCTACACAAATCTGTCAAAAAAATGTTACATATTGTGAGCTTCCTTAGAATGATGTGTTCACTGTAAAACTGCCTTAGCCTTAAAGCCTCAAGCACTGGTAAATACCGCTTGAGAAATTCAAATGATCTATGCTGATGAATTGTGTTAAGAACTTTTAATTGGTCTGTTTGAAAGAAGAGAAATAACCAAGGAGGAAAGTGGTAAAAATCAGGAAATCTTGCCAGTGATTTACTAGAAGAAAGTATCAAGAATTTTTATACTTCTGGGAAAAGAAAAATAAATAAGCCTTAGAATAGGAATCATTCAGGTTGGAAAAGACCTCCAAGACCATTGGGTTCAACACTGAGTCTAACACTGCCAAGGCCACCACTGAACCATGTCCCTCAGTGCCATATCTACACATCTTTTGAACAGCTCCAGGGATGGCAAGTCCACCACTTCCCTAGGCAGCCTGATGCAGGACTTAACCACTCTTTCTGTGAAAAAGATTTTCCTAATATCCAAAATAAACCTCCCCTGGCACGAACTGAGGTAATTTCCTCTCATCCTTTCACTGTTACCTGGGACCAAGATCCAGTTCCCTTCAGGGAGTTGTAGAGAGCCATGATGTCTCATCTCAGCCTCCTCTTCTCTGGACTAAACATACTGCTCCCTCAGTCACTTCTCACAGGAGATGTGCTCTAGGCCCTTCAGTAGCTTTGTTGCCCTTCTCTGGAACTGCTCCAGCACCTCAGTGTCTTTCTTGTAGTGAGGGGCCCAAAGCTGAATCCAGCATTCCAGGTGTGACCTCACCAGTGCTGAATGCAGGAGGGCAACCACGGCTCTGGTCCTGCTGGCCATTTGATGCAGGCCAGGATGTTGTTGGCCGCCTTGGCCACCTGAGCACATGCTGGCTGATATTCAGCTGGCTGTCAACCAAAAGCCCCAGGCCTTCTAATGCTGGGCAGTTTCCACCCACTCTTCCCCAGGCCTGTAGTGTTCGTGGAGTTGTTTTGACCAAAGTAATGTGCCTATTTTTGTTATGTTTTAACATTTGGAGAGTTGCTTCTAAAAAGTCTTGGGGAGCTTAGTGGCACAGCAGCATTAAGCTCTAATTTATCATTCTGCTATAACTGAGAAAATGAAGAATTTACCTTCAGGGGAGAGGCAGAGAAAGATTTCTTATTGTATGGACTACGGCAGAATATTTATGACACTAGTTAAGAAATCTTGACAGCTTCTGTGGTAACCTCCTATTTGAAGAAGTGTAAACTTGTAAGTGTAGAAGTGGTTATTACATAGCTTCTACACAAGTAATTTGCAAAATATTAGGATATTTTTAGTAGTGAGAAACTCAGAATTGAGCTTAGCGTATAATTAGTTTCCTTAATACTTCTCATACTATCAACACACAAACAGCACTACTTTAGAAGGTGATGAGGAACATGCTGTAGAGATTTGTATCTATTTGTGTAGCTAAATGTGCAGGATCCTAGGGCAAGAACAGATGCGAGCACCACGAAGCGAGGGGAAGTTGGCCAAGCAGCTATGCACAGTATTAAGCAGTTCAAATTAACTAGTTAACTGAGTGTGTCCCCTTTAAAAGCTTTGGTTTGAAGTCACTTCAAGGTTGTATCAGAAGAGTAATTTTTATATTCTGCAGGGTTTCTCCAAGTTTAATCCTTTTCAAGCAGTTTTGTTCCACGGGTAAAAGGTCTTTAATCATTCCATGAGAAATGGGGAAACAGAAACACTTCTTTCATCAGTCTTCCCTCTGCTTAGGGGGAACTGCAGCTTAGATACACAGCAGACAAGACTGAAAACATATCCTGAAACTCACTTGATCATAAAGTTTTTTTTCTGAGGAATAATACTGAAACTTAATACATTAAATAAAAAAAGTCAGTACAGAAGTAGCTTAAAGAATTAGATCACTCAAGGAAATTAAAAGGCCAAATCTGCTTTGCCTGTATGGAACAACTGATAGAAACAAAAGCAAAAATGATTCAAAACAGTATTTTCTTTCACTTCTTCATCATTATTTCCAGGCAATGCTTTGTCACAAGATTAAGACAAAATAAGTCAATGTATTTATAGAAAGTGTTTAAATATGCACGATCGTTAAGTATGGCGCAACCTCATTTCATCTTATTCAGACTCATAAAATGTGAAATAAAATTATATTTTCCCCCAATTCAACCTTTTCTAAAAGGAAATGCTGACTAAAACAAAAGAATCACGCAAACCAGATGATCAGAATAAAAGGAGCATCTGAAGTAGGGATGCTCATTGAAAAGCTTTCGTTTTTTTCCTCAACAGCAATTATGTGGTTTTGGTTTTTGTCAGGTTTTTGTTTGTTTGTTTGTGGGTTTTTTTGCATAAATAAGTTGAAACAATGGCTAATAGAGATTTATTTATGAATTTGTTACACCGGAATTTTAAATAGTCTCAAGAATTCAAGATGGCCAAAAATAAAATAATTAAAAAGAAGCCACCTGCTCCCATTAGCATGCCTAATTTCCTCTCTGCTTTACGGAGCCATATCCCTCATGAGCATATTCCACATCTCCTCTGATGTACTTTTCCAACACTATTTATTTTTTCCCAATATTCAATTTTCATTTAATCATAGAATCTTAGAATGGTTTGAATTGGAAAGGACCTTAAAGATCATCTAATTCCAACTCTCTGCTGTGGGTAGGGACACCTCTTACTAGACCATCTTGCTCAAGGCCCCATCCAGTTTGGCTTTGAATGCTTCCAGGTTTGCCACCTCCACAGCTTCTCTGGACATCCTGATCCCTCACAACCTCATGGGGAAGAATTTCTGCCTAACGTTTAATCTAAATCCAGCTTCCTCCAGTTTGAAACCATCATCTCTTGTTCTGCCACTCCCTGCCTTTGTAAAAAGTCCATCTCCAGCTCTCCTGCAGGTCCCTGGAAGGCTGCTCTAAGGTTTTCCCAGAGCCCCAACTCTCTGAGTCTGTCCCCACTGAGGGCGTGCTGCAGCTCTCTGATGATCTTCATACCCTCCTCTGGACCCACTCCAACAGTTCCATGTTATAGGAACGAATTATCTTCATTCCAGCCACATTTTAAAGAAGTTAAAAGATTATTCAGACTTCCTGGTTAGCAAATCAGGGCTGTTTTGGGTTTTCAAGCTGATTTATATCCCTGAAGCATGTGCAATTTTTGCTTTAAAGCACTGAGTTAACAGTTCCTTGAAACTTTGAGTACTCCTCTTTGAAGTAACACATGACAGCATTTCTCTTTGAAACATTCAAACCTGTTTCTGCTACTTGTGGGCTATAAAGTCACTTCACTGAAACCCATACGCTGCAGCTCTGTATCACTGGTACCTTTTCAAGACTTTTTTTTTTTTTCTTCTGCAGCTTTTGTTTGGGATCATTTTATTGTGTCAGTGACTAACAGGCCTCCCTGGATTGTCATCCTTTATTGCCCATTCCTGCCAGCTGCAAAAATACTGGCTTCCTTTTTTAATCATGAAATGAATTGTTGCAGGAATGGGGAATGCTACAGTTTCCTCCACATAACATTCTCCAATCAGAAAATTATAATTTCTCAGATGCAGTAGCACAATATACTAGGAAACAGCTGCATAATTTAACTTAATTGTTAAGCAATATCTCATTATAGCCAGACAGTAAATTCAGCATCTCCCATCTCTTTGTGTGTGCCTCTTGTCTTTTCAGTGCTTGCATCACGTTCACTTACTCATCTGGCTTTCTGCTCCCAAAGGTGCTGGAAAAAGTCATATTTGTGATAAAAATGAATTTAATCTTCTTTCAGAACCAGTTTAAATTCATGGTAGATGCCTAAGATTCAGACTTATAGGAAAGTAAGTCCTTCTAGATAACCCTGCAATGTTTAGTAGCAGATATTCATCTGGGTTTTTTAAACAAATCTGAAATAAACATTCCATATCCATGATAAGTGAAGATTCAGTTTGGAATTACATCTTAACTTCCAAAGGCCTGTGACAGCAGTAAATATTGCTCAGCGGGGCAGAGGTGGAGAGCTGCCAAAAGAGCACAAGCCAACATGAATGTGTGGTGAGCACCTAACGTATGACTTGTTATAAGACACTGTGAGACACGAAACCATTTTGTATGCCCCACTGGTTTGTCTTCATCTAAGACAATATAATTTGTTGCATGAACTTAGAGAAGCCTTCCAGTACCTGAAGGGGGCCTGCAAGAAAGCCAGGAAGGGACTTTTTGCAAGGGCTTGTACTGACAGGACGCAGTAGAATGGGTTGAAGCTGGAAGAGGGGAGATATAGGCTGGAGATTAGGAAGAAATTCTTTCCAGTGAGGGTGGTGAGACATTGGAACAGGCTGCCCAGGGAGACTGCGGATGCTCCTTCCCTGGAAGCATTCAAGGGCAAGTTGGATGAGGCTTTGAACAACCTTGGTCTAGTGGAAGGCGTCCCTGCCTATGGCACAGGGATTGGAACTAGGTGATCTTCAGGGTTCCTTCCAATCTAAACCATTCTGTGAATCTATGGCCTGGATCGGGTCACATTGGCAGGAAAACATCACCTTTTCCCCAACACAGAGTCAGTCTAGTCCTTTTGTCTGTCTTTAATGTGCCTTAATGAAGCTTTCGCTCCAAACCAGTTCTGGTTTAGATTATCTTCACTTCTGAGATTTATTTTTCTTAATACTGTCTGAATCAATTAGTATTTATTTATGCATTTGTGTCTGAGTTCAGTGGCCAGACTCAGCTATTTGTTTAGTGTATCATACTACGGTCTACATGCTAATTCCCACCTCCTGTGCAAGTTACTAATTTCCTAGATTCTCTAGGTTGAGGGAGGAAAAATCTCCACACAGTTTCTCTATTATATCTATTTTGTGTTTAACTAGCTATTCCAAACATGCATCACTTTTATTGTCTAACCACTTGTTTAGATATCTCTACAACATTTTTATTGTCTCATGAAACAAAACCACAAAAAGCTGCTAGAGTTGTTAGCAACTTAACCATGTCAATAGGTCTTGCTGCTGCTGGATCCTCCTTTTTTGGAACAGAAGTTTTCTTGTGTTTTGAATGTCTGTGTTATCAGAGTTAGGAATAACACAGATTCACAGATGTCACTGGGCTGGAAGGGACCTTTGAAGGTCATCTTGTCCAGACCCTCTGCACTCAGCAGGGATACCTCCAACTAAAGCAGGCTGCTCAGGGCCACATGAAGTTTGATCTTGAATGTCTTCAGGGATGGGGCCTCAACCACATCCCCAGGCAGCCCATTCCAGTATTTCACCACTCTCATTGTGAAGAACTTGCTCCTGATGATCAACCTGAATCTCTCCTGCTCCAGTTTCAAACCACTGCCCCTCATTTTGTCTTAAATAGTTGTACATTTCTCTCCTGTATTCTTAACCAATATATTTTCTGGGAGAAGGAAGAAGACTTTACTGAAGTGGAGATAACTCACCCTCTAGCCTTCCAGAAGAGATCACCTGGAGCACGGTCTCTCCAATTCTGGAAATAAAGCAGATAGAATCTTCATTTTTAAGCTTACTTTCAGTCAGGCTAGAAGCATACAGAACTCACTTTGAGTGAGGTCAGAAGAGTAAATATGAAGAACAACTGCTTACATTCCCCTCTAAGTTAAGACTTCTATAGAGAAACACTCAAGAGAGTAGGAAAACTTCCATGACCTTTTTCCTTGCCAGTTCTATGCGGTTTAAGCAATCAGTAATTGAAGCTTTGCTATACAACTATAGCCAAATGTTAACACAAATTAAAGCTCAGCCCTTTGTAAAAGGTTGTGAGGTTTTGCTCCTTTATTATTGTTCATTGTTTTGTTTGAGGAGATTAAAATAAGATGACTTGAATTAAAAAAAAAAAAAAAACAAAACCCAACAAACCACCTAACACTGGGAATCTGAAAGTGTTTTGCCAAAATGTGTAATTACTGATAACACTCAACCAGCCCTGCCACTGCTGCTCCGTGAAATCCTCCACCTGCTGAAACCTGGCCACTTTCTACTGGCTTTTTTGGCATTACCACTTGGCAATGCCACATTTTTGGCATTACCAAAAAAAATTTAAATACAGAATTTTAGCATATTTAAACCCTTTCATAATCAAATGTTGGGGTTTCTTTTCTGATCGTTGCACAGTAGCACTTCATTAGAACGCTACTGGGATCTGGGAAGTTCACAACACAGATTCACAGATTGCATGGGGTTTGAAGGGACCTTCAAAGGTCATCTTGTCCAAACTCCCTGCACTCAGCAGGGACTCCTCCAACTAGAGCAGGCTGTGGCTGTCCAGGGCCACAGTGAGTCTGATATTGAATATCTCCAGGGACAGGGCTTCAGCCACATCCCTGGGCAGCCTGCTTCAGTATTTCACCACTCTCATAGTAAAGAACTTCCTCCTGATGTCCAAACGAAATCTACCCTGCTCTGGTTTCAATCCATTCCCTCTCATCCTATCACAGCAATCAAAAACTGTCAAAAGTCCTTTCCAGGTTTTCTTGTAGCCCCCTTGAGGTACTGTAAGGCTGCTCAAAGGTCTCCCCAGACCCTTCTCTTCTCCAAGCTGAACAGTCTCAACTCTCTCAGCCTATTCCCATGGAGGAGGTTCTCCAGCCCTCTGATCACCTTCATGGCCTCCTCTGGATCTGCTCCAGTAGTTCCATGACCCTGAAGAAATTGCACCTATGTAATTAGGAGATGAATCAGGTCTGCTCAAAATGCTGAAGAGTGACAGCTATTGCTTTGATAAGGAAGTTCTCCCCAGAACACTGTTTGTGAATCAGTTGGTGTGAAATACTTGCTTACAGCTCTAATAAAATCTGTGGGTCTGCTTACAAGAGGGAAAACAAAACAAAATAAACCCAAACCACTTCTGTGGTCAGTGTGGCATCTCTGTAAGCAACAGCAAACCAGAACTAAATCTGAAATGCAAAAGCTGGAAACAATGACTCAAATAAGTGTAACTGATGTCTAATATGCTAAGGCAAACAATAACTCCATTATCATCTTTTGCAGTTCCCTGATACCCAACCACACTTATCAACAAGGAACCAAGTCCTCATTCTGCATGAATTAACCTTCATCTTTATCTCTGGGAGTTTCTGAATGGCAAACACTATAACAACCATCGAGATTAAAATGTTAGCCCCAAGTCAGATACCTGATACAAAGGAGGAAGCTTTAATTCAACTTTTAAATTGCTTCAGTAATGTTACATTCAACTTTTTCTGCATGGATAAACATTAATTCATCCAGGAAAGAAATGCTGCCATGTTTAATTCAAGAAATTAAAAAACTTAGTTATTAAAAGACCTTCATTTAGCATTTCCTTTGGTATTTTATGCCTTGCTTGGTACAGAGATGCATCAACAGGCTGTGATAAACAGGTTAAACAAAGCTGTACAAATTCTGCCCAAATCAAGCATTTGGGTTTTTATTTCAACAGCTTTTTACACAGGCAACTGTGATAAAAAGAATTGGCCTAACTTTTAGAGCAGATGAACACAAATGCTGCAGTTCACTGATGGGTAGCTAACAACTAACAAAGAGGGCTCTTGAAGCCTGGGAGGTTTAATTCTCTTCTTCATCACTAAATTGAGGTGTTCCTTAAAAAAAACCAACAGCCAACAAACCAGGGGATTCTTGATAAGAAAGGTGCTAATCAAAAGCCTGCTAAATCACAGTCTGAAAGTCTCTGCTCTGATAAGTGGCTCCTAAAAATGCCTTTTTATTTTGAAAAAAATAGAGAATTAGAAAACTGCAGAGAATTAAGTATAGAGACTAAAACAGAGAATAAACTATAGAGACAGAAACAGAAAATTAAACAATTCCCTGAACTGCTTTAAAAATATGCTGACTTCTACCAACTGCCAAGTGAACAGTCCCTTGAAATAAAACAAATCAGCATTAATATGATTTAATATGATCTTTATTAAGGGAAAAAATATAGCAAAGCCCACACACTGTGTGTAGAAAACTTAAAATGTTATGGAATTTTGAGCTTGATTTCTCCAACAAATTCTTTAAGCATCCACATTCTGTAGGAGATTGTATCATTAGCAGAAATAGATCCTTCCCCACCAATTAGAGAACCCAACATTTTTATTTCTTCTTCTATAATTTAATTTTGTGCTCATTACACAGATAATATTCCAGCTCACCACATCCCTGCTGCACCCCCTGCGAGATGGGTTGAAAGGGCTCTGGCAGCAATCTAAATTCAGGGGGTTTAAGGTAATAGGCTATCCCAAAGGGGTTGAGTAATAAGGAGGAAAAGATTTTTCCATCAAGTTCAAGAACTTTCTTTCTCAGCTTCAAATTAAGATATGTGATTTTAATCACTGCTCTATCTCTTCTCCTTTGCCCCTCCAGATTGAGTAGCACAGTGTTCTTATGACAGTTCTTAACTGAGTTTTAGGGATTCATAGACTGATAGAATAGTCTGGGTTGGAAAAGACCTTAAAGATCATCTAGTTCCAACCCCTCTGCAGGGACACCTTCCACTAGGCCAGGTTGCTCAAGGCCTCATCTAACCTGGCCAGTGGCCATTGCTGGCTCATGCAACAGCAACTCATGAGTTTTTCATCAACTGACATCCCCAAGTCCTTCTCTTCCAGGCTGCCCTCCAGCACAGTCCTCACCCAGCTTGGATTTGTGCTTGGGATTGCCCCAACCCAGGTGTAGGACCTTGCACTTGACCTTGTGGAACTTCATGAGTCTGAGCCTACCTCTCCAGCCTGTCCAGGTCCCTCTGGATAGATTTCTTCCTGCGTATGGCCGTTTGAGCTAGATTTC